>OVAY01001661.1:6465-26250 GCA_900406395.1 Kernera saxatilis | reverse complement strand
AACACATGAATAAAGTTAAGCTAGCATTTTCTCGGTATTACTCTATATAAGTGCAAAGATAAAAAGCTTAAGCATATATATATATTAGTTTGATGAAGACGGATAACAAATAATTGCTTAATTACGATCGTTTGCAGTCGACGGCCAATAGACATAGGAATGATTATAAGAACGTATATATAACACATGAATGAAATTAAGCTGGTTTTTTCTCAGTATTCTATATAAGCAAAGATAAAAAGCTTAAGCATATATCTTTAATTTGATGAAAACGAATGATAAATAGTTGCTTAATTACGATCATTTTCAATCGACGACCAATAGACATAAAAATGAGTTTAAGGAAAGTATATATAACACATGAATAAAGTTAAGCTAGCATTTTCTCGGTATTACTCTATATAAGCGCAAAGATAAAAAGCTTAAGCATATATATATATTAGTTTGATGAAGACGGATAACAAATAATTGCTTAATTACGATCGTTTGCAGTCGACGGCCAATAGACATAGGAATGATTATAAGAACGTATATATAACACATGAATGAAATTAAGCTGGTTTTTTCTCAGTATTCTATATAAGCAAAGATAAAAAGCTTAAGCATATATCTTTAATTTGATGAAAACGAATGATAAATAGTTGCTTAATTACGATCATTTTCAATCGACGACCAATAGACATAAAAATGATTTTAAGGAAAGTATATATAACACAATTTTTTACTACACACACCGACTTCAAAAATTTAATTAATTTTTTTTTATAGATTAAATTTTTTTTACTACATTTAATACTCCATTTCTAGTGTTCATAATCCATGTATTAAAAATCATCATTTAACCTACAACATATATAACTCAGTTAGTTAGGATTTTGTTTTCTTTTGGGTTATAGTCGAAGGAGAATACTGTTGAGATATTTTTCCATACATGAATACGATACGTTTTTCACTAGTTTTGTTTGGTTAGAATTACATAATAATTTATCATAGAAAATGTTGCAAATATGAGTTTTGAAAATTGAATCAGAAATCGATTCGGTATCGTTATTGAACGGTTGGTTAGATCGGTCCAATTAGTTGTACTGAGTTTTTGTAAGTAAATATATAGTTAAGATTCAGAAAATAAACAATATTAAACTTAAAAAATAGGAAATATGCTTAAAAAATTGTATCGAACTGCACATATACGCTTTGGAAACATGGCCATAACTTTTAACACATTCTTCAGATCTGGACGAACTCGACGTTTCTAGAAAGAGAAGACTGGGGGCTTTCCAATGATAGGCAGTTCCTCATGGTTCGTCAAAAAATCGTCTCACAAGATGATGGCGGATTGGTGACGGGATTCCGGCAAGGCTTCGCCAAAGAAACTCTTTTTGTGTCTCACCATCGTATACTCTCCTTTTTGTAAGAAAAGAGATTATGAATCATGTTGGGCTTTTGGACTTAACACTACAAGAAATATCAACATTGTTAGCACACGATTATCGCTATCATAAGTAATTAATAGCGTTTTTCTAAATGCCGTGTTCGCCGGAGCTAACTTAGGATCACCCCATACAATAGCGTTATTAGGGGAAGCTATAATATGTATTTTTTTTAATAGTGTTAGTAATTTACTACAAGATAATTTAATATGATGTTGAATAACGCTACCCACAATCTGACCATAATATTTATTCATTGTTATAAACTTTAATACTAAATTATTAATTCAACGCTATTAAAAAATTTTTAAAAGTGAAGTTTGTTTATTATAATTTATAATTCGCTAAGAACTATTTACTGCTGTTGAAAGGTTAATATTGTTAGATATAGATTCATATGATAGATAGGTTTTATATCAATAATAAAACGCTGTATTATATCTACCATATTGCTATAATATGTCCATATCTCATAGCGTTAACTAGAAGCCATATACATAATGTAGTTTCGGGTTACAAATTGCTATTATAATATTTATAATGGCAGTTAACTATTGCTATATTGTATTATAAATAAGCAAATATTCAACGCTTAATCATAAGTTTTCTATTAGTGCTATCTTTGTTTTATGGTATCGATATTATTATTGAATTTTGAATATTTTGTTTTACAGAATTTCTCATATTATTTGATTTCACTTTTATTAACGGAATAATTAATAAATACAATGTATATATTAGAATCAATAAAATTTAATTAAATATAAAAATATAACCACATTTGGCTTAAAAGCCTTATACATCCAATAAATTCCAAAAAAATAGACTTAATAAAGTTACAAGTACTAATTTTTCCAATTGGAACTGATATAGACATTGATAAAATCATGCAAAATCCTTACTTTATTTTCTAGATATTTGACTCGCTTTCTCAAATCATGTACTTCACTTTCTTCCACAAAAGGTGTTGTTGTATCCTTCTTTTCATTGATCTTTTCCTTCATCTTGTTTTCATCAGCTATGTCACTGTTGATAACATGTACCAATCGATCTATTAAAAAATAAATGAATTAACAAAGATTAATAATGAAATAACCAAAAAAAAACTAATATAAATTTCAAACATACAAAATAATTATGTTTTTTGATACCTTTAAAACTATCTTCAGAAGATACTAGCTCCATCTCCTTTTGATTAACAAATTTCCCAGAATCAGTAAACTGAAATTCATCACTTGTATCATCCAAGGGCGAATCGTAGACGTAGCTTGAAAACCAATTGGTAATATGAGACGGTTCTGGTCATCAAACGTATTAATATTATTAGGTTAATGATATAAACGTGCAAACGATCGTAAATCCAATAACTTTATATGTCACAAAATTACCAGATATCATTAGTGAATCTTCGGTATTAGTCTCATCCTTGGGTTTCATATGGAAAGGATCTAAAAAAAAATGAAAACATGTATAACAATATAAGATCCAGTAAAACAATTAAGAAAGCAAGTTAATCATGATCCATATTCAAAAACCTGTAATAATTATTAGCAGACGTTTAGAATATAGAACATCACATGTAGATATAGGGTACAATAGATATATATAAGATTCATATATAAAGAGATCTATTAGCATTGGTAATAGCTCGAGAGATCTATTAGCATTGGTAACATGTAGATATATCTTACCTGCTGCAATCTTAGAAGTAGTAGAGAACGAGAAAGAGGAAAAGTAGATTTGAAGCTAAAGAGATGAAGAAAGGAGGTTTTGAGGGAGGGGAGGTTTCTTTGAAGATGGAGAGGTAGTTATAATTAGGGTTAATATATATAAAACGTTTGGGATGTTTTAATAAATCTAAGTTAGGGTTTTTGAGTAACTCTTTATTAAAAGTAATATTGGCTTAGTTAATTGAGCGGTTTATTATAATTAAAAATAAAATATTACGTAAGAGTACTTAATTTACTTAGTATCTTTAATTTTTAATAGCTTACTAGCACTAGTATTTGCAAAAAACTGTAAATAACAATACCATTCATAAATCCTTTTCATAAAATATGGCTGAATCCAAAAAAACATTACAAGTTAAGTCTTACACCTTAAAATCGTAGACATAGTTTAACAAATTGTGTAGCAAAACTACCAAAGTTTGAAATCTTGAAATAAGAACCAACAATTCAACAGAGGACCACTTTGTCAAGTGGCCATGCAATGGATGTACCTATTGCATCTATCATGTACTCGATTTCAGAACAAGGCCTCCAAACTGCAGCATCATTCACATTCACTAAGTCTACCCAAACTCTTACTGCATTAGGCCCCAATTTTTTAAAATGCACTAACTGATCAAGATTGCTTGTAGCCCATCGTCCCTCGGCAACAACTCGATTCTTCCCTGAGATATCCATCAACTTGCATTTCTGATTAGCCTTACCATCTTCGTCTACTTTTTTACGCTGCATAAGAAACATACATATACTCAAAATGACCACAGACAAACCCACCAATTAATATAGTAACAATCTGAATAGAGACATGTAATTACCGGAGATCTCCTAACAGGTGATTTTGCAATTTTATTGGCTTTCAAAACAGGAGCTGATGGAAGCAGATGATTTATCAAGTTGAGGTGAGATTGTTTGCACCTGTGGAGTGTGAGCCTGGGATTATGAAGGTGAATGA
The DNA here is from genome assembly GCA_900406395.1 of Kernera saxatilis. NCBI lineage: Eukaryota > Viridiplantae > Streptophyta > Magnoliopsida > Brassicales > Brassicaceae > Kernera > Kernera saxatilis. Next base: position 22,138 of record OVAY01001661.1, on the reverse strand, counting down.
TCTTCATTTCTAATATAACACACTCTATTAGCAGGCCAAACAACAAAAGCCTTTAGACAGTCTTCAAGGGTAGAAATTTCTGTAGATATTGGCCTCCAGAGAAAGGTGTCAGAAAGGAATACTTGATCAATGAAAATCTTAACAGCATTAGGTCCTATTGGTTTTCCATTAACCAAAGCTGTTGGATCTTTAGATTCCCATCTACCTTCAGCCACAATTTCTTCATTCCCATTCCAATTCATCAGTCTGCATTTGTTAACAGAACCAAGGTTTGGGCTCTGTAAATCAAATTCAACAAAAAAAACAATTCTGTTATTAATCCACTTTTTTAACAATTAATGAATTAACTACATTTAATAAGATTGACGAAAAATACCTTAGGTGAACTGTCCATTGGTTCTGCCACCATTTCCTTTAGCATACAATAATTTGCAGACCAAGCAATGAATCCTCCAAGAGCATCCTCAATAAGACTCATCTCACCTATAGGTCTCCACAGACATGATTATGGTTTTATTGCAGTTTCAACCAGAACTTTGACACAGTCAGGTCCTAATGGTATTCCATAAACCAGTTCTTGAGGATCTTCAGAGATTATAACTCCTTCAGCAACAAATTCATCCGAACCAGTCCAATCAACAAGAACACATTGTTGATGTCCTGTTTCGTTCACATCCTTATAGAAAATACATCAAATGAATTAAGATATAGACGACGTAATATTGTATTCAAATGGAAGTTTAATACTTACTTCAGAACCTGAGGCATCACCATTTTCTGTTCCTTTTCCCTGTTTGGAAATGTTTTGAAGTTAGTAAATTTTATTTTTAAATGTACAGTCAAGTGTTAGAATTGTTAAATTTATATTTGTTATCTTACCTCCATCCTTGCTATTTTAGCTTGTAAGTCATATACCAGCTGTTGCAATGAATGATGCTTCTCTTCCATTTGAGTCATACTCTTGTTCTTGATTTGGAAATAGTTTCGTCATGCTCATCCCTCTACCCATTGCCCTCAGACGACCAAGTTTATCTGGACCAAGAACTTGAGAAAGACCATCTGATTTTGGATTGGTGGACGATGATAATGATGGGTTACTTTCAACCTCAGCAGCTTTCTTCTGCACAACAAACCAACAAAAACAAAAACAAATTTCACATATTGTAGACAAATTAATTTATCAAATTATACATTTATATTCATTTTTATGATTAACAAACTTACAATCTTATCAGCAGCATTTGTATTAACTGGTGTACCATCTTTCTTGGTACGTGACTTTACCCATACTTTAAGCCTTGTCACTTGTGAAGGTTCAGGATTTTCTTTTTTCTGTAAAGAAACAATTAAAGTAATCACAGATAAACCTTGAATATATATAACATGTGTACAATATTTGTATTTAACTTACCATCTCTTCAGCTAGTCTAACCATTCCCTTGCGGCTACATGTGTGAGGAATCTGATTGCGCCTACGTTCCCTGTACTGGTCACTTACCTCCTGTATAGAAAAGTTAGTTGTTTATAATAAAAGTTAATTTTGCTAATATTAGACATAATACCTTAAATTCCTGGCTTGTTTTAAGCTTCACAAATTTCTTCCAATCATTTGGAGAAACATTTTTAGGCCTCAAGTGCATCCTCTCTTGGTTAGTACTAGATTGCCTGATCTCAGTGACTAGTATGGATTTAGAACATCTCCATAAACATCCCATTTGTCTCAACACAGCAATCTTCTGAAATTCTTCATCTAGTTCAAACCTAGCCTGCATATATGTTATATGAAAACCATATTACATAAAACATCAGGACATTTGATGATTCCACAATATCTATGAGTACAATATCAAAACAGTACCTGCACAGATTTCCACAAAACAGTTATGATCTCTTCACTGACTTTCCTCCAATCCACTATTGTGTAAGGAACATGTTCCCGGACCATAGCACCCACATATGAGGACAAAGTAACTGATCCAGGACCACAAAACTCTCCCATATCTGTCATGTCAACTTTCTCACGTGTGTTAGGATCCTTTGCTATGTGTTTCATCTTTGTTGGTCCTCTTTTCCTCTTACGCTTAGTCTGAGTTTGAATAGTTTCTTCTTCTTTATCAGTTGCAGTCCCATTATCATCTGCTACACTGTCAAATACTCTTTCATCTTCATCAACGGGCTGTGATTCTAGATCATCATGCCCTCTTTCATTTTCCACCATCTCTTCCTCATTCACTGCTTCTTCAGTGTGTGATTCATTCACTTCAGGGAGTGTATTTTCAAAGTGAGGTTCAGTAGTATACATGAACTTTACTTCATTGTTAGTCACTTTCTTCTTTCTTTTTTCTGCTTTCTTCTTGGGAGCCATATTAAATCACATGTAAAATAGAAATCAAATTTGTTAATTTTAAGTTTATGAACCATAAATGACACCAAAATCGGACAATTACTATATCAAAACAAAACAAGCATATGATATGTTCTGTAAACAGCCTTGCATTAAAAAAAGAAATAGTTTACATTATCAAAACAAACAACATGTCTATCAAACATAAAAGCCTTCACAATCTGTTCTGGCATCCATGTTAATAGTTGATGTGACTGGACCAACATCAAGATTATATTGTTCAACATCTTCCTCACTGTATCTTCTTGAAGGACCTCTCATAGCTACATACCAATTAGAAGAATCATATTCTCTTGAATAAAATACTTGTTTAGATTGAGATGCTAATATGTATGGATCCCTTAAAAAGGATAACTGACTTTGGTGTAAGTTAACTAGGGTGAATCCATCCTCTACTTTTACACCATTACCTCTTACAGCCCAATGACACCGGAATAGAGGAACATAGAAAATATTGTAGTCTACCAAAATGATATCAGTTACTCTCCCATAATATGAGACTAAATAAACCACTTGTGAAGTATCTTTTGCACTAGATCTACACATTGATGTTGCCTCATAGAATACTCCACTGTTCTGACTAAGCCTGAGCTTGTGTGAAACCTCTGGCCATTAATTATATAACCAGAATAAGACCTAGCTATACTACGTGGACCATATGCCAACCATTTAAGTGTCTCTCCGTGGCAATCTGAATCAAGAGGGACCTAAAAAAAAACATAACTCAGAATTGATTTGATGAAAATTTAAATGTTAGATAAATAATCAAATTGATGTATCAACTTGCCTTTGCTTTTAACCAAGATGCAAAATTCTGAGTATGTATTCTCCATAATACTATTGCATCACGTCTACATCTTGCATTAGTGTTTTGCAAATGTTCTAGGTGCATGCTACCATATTCAGGAAAAGTAAAGAATTAGTTGTCTTTACTTGACAGAATTATTGAATTTTTTGAGAGATTAAGTTACTTACTCAACAAATGGCTCCAAGACTGCTGTGTTTTGAATGACTGCAAGATGGATGATCTTTCTTTCTATTTCAGTAAGCTCTATATCAGTGGCAGCAGAAATTGGACGACCCTGTAGGATAGAACTGCTCTCATACTCTGTGTTTCTATCTACTTTATCGACTACATTTGTGGTCTTTTTCAGAAATTCACTGCAAAACTTCACGCATTCCTCTGCAAGATATGACTCAGCAATACAACCCTCAGGTCTTGCAGGGGTCCTTACGAAATCTTTCAGGACTTTCATATACTTTAATATAACAGTAAATTTTCAACATAAGTAAAACACTACATAAGTAAGATTCATATGATAATATTTAAAACTATTAAAAATTTACCTCTCAAATGGGTACATCCATCGAAAATGAACAGGACCACATAGACGAGCTTCTCTTCCTAAATGTACAGTCAAGTGCACCATGATATCAAAGAAACTTGGGGGAAAGAATCTTTCAAACATACATAGAGTTTCAACAATTTCAGATTCCAGTTGTAAAATCTGCTCCCTATCAATAACTCGCTGGCATAGGTGGTGAAAAAATGTGCATAACCGCATAATTGTAATCCTAGGTCCTGTTGGTAATAACTCTCTTACTGCGACCGGAAGCATCTGTTGCATCAAGACATGGTAATCGTGTGACTTGAGTCCAGATATCTTACAATCCTCCATTGAAACACCCCTTGATATGTTAGAACAATAACCATCAGGACCTTTGAAGTCAAAAAGCGTCTTACAAAATAACTTTTTTTTGGACTTAGACAAAGACCAAGGAGCTGGTGGTAGATATGTTCTTTTGCCTTGTGTTTTAGGGTGCAAATCCTTCCGAATACCAAGATCCTCTAGATCTTTTCTAGCATTAAGACCATCTTTAGATTTGCCACAATGCAAAAGTGTAGAGATGATGCTTGATGCCACATTCTTCTCCACATGCATCACATCTAAATTGTGTCTTATAGTCCTTAAAATTTAATAAGAATAAAGTTAGGGAAACATATTATAGATTCAGAAATTTTTCAACTAAGCCATTTTATGCAACAGCAAACATACCTCCTAATAAGGTAGCTTGAATAATATTGATCTCTTCTTCCACCTAGATAACTCCTCAATATCAACTTCTTCTTCCTCATCTTCATCTGAATCACTATTATCATCCACACTACCTGATAGTGGTCTAACACATTCTGTCCTTTTCCTTTTCTTACCAGATTCAGTCACTTTCCCAAAATCATTTTTGAAATTTTTTAGAATCTGAGATATATTATGACCTGTTAGTATCTTACCCTTTCTCCCATGTTCTGCATGTCCATCAAACCATTTTTTTTGGCTCGGTAGCTATGAGTAGGAGGCAGGCCCTTTCTATGACACATGTAGACATGCTTTCTGCTATTCCTCAACCATAAACTGTCTGTATGTTTCCCACATACAGGCCAACCCATTTTCCCTTTCACTTTACAACCAGCAAGATTACCATAAGCAGGGAAATCACTTATTGTCCAAAGTAGCATTGCCTTAAGTGTGAATGTAGATTTACTGAATGCATCATATGTTACCTCACCATCACTCCACAAATGGTTTAGATCCTCTATTAGAGGTTCTAAGTACACATCAATGTTATTACCCGGCTGATGTGGACCAGGAATCAGCAAGGTAAGCATGATGTTCTCCTTATTCATACATATGTGAGGAGGCATATTATAGTTCACTAACAAAACAGGCCAGCAGCTATACCTTGTGTTCTTCATGTTAAATGGGTTAAATCCATCTGTGGATAGTCCAAGCCTGATATTCCTCTCTTCAGCAGCAAAGGATGGGTATTTGGCATTCATTTGCTCCCATGTCACAGAATCTACAGGGTGACGGATCTTGCTATCAGTGCTTTTGTTACTAAAATGCCACCTTAAATATTTGGCTATTTCCTCATTCCTGAACATTCTCTTCAGCCGTGGTATCAACAGAAAGTACCGTAATACCTTTTGTGGCACACCTTTCTTAACTTCATCCGTGTGCATGTTAGTCTTCCATCGTGAAACATTGCATTTTGGACAATTCTCTTGGTTTTTGTACATCTTCCGGAATAGACAACAATCATTTATGCAAGCAAGAATCTTCTCATACCCCATATAAAAAGACTTCAGAAATTTCTTCACATCATACAATGATGTGTGAAGCACATTATCCTCAAGTAACATTTCAAGCAATGTCTCTAGGAGATCATTGAAACTTTTTGTCAGACCATCCATTTTGTGTCTTAATCCTAAACAATGACACAATAGCTGATAGCTTACTATGGGAAACACAGCTTGGATATAGTGGAGTTTATGCATCAGCTAGTTTAGAAAGAAACTCATCTTCTAACTTGTCTTCACCCTCAGCCATATCACAATTCCTTTCCAATTCTTCATCTAAAAATTCAGCAGCTTGATACAACCCAAATATCTCTTCGTTCCAGTATTTTGCATTGCTGATACACTCAGACCCTGAGTTAACTTCTTCATGGTGATACCAATCACTTCGATTTTTGTAACCCTCTTCCATTCCTCTTGTTACTAGGTGATATACTACAACACTGTCCAAATGACGATCAACGTTTCTACAGTCAATGCAAGGGCATACAATCAAGTCATTTTTTCCAAAATGACCTGCCACCGTCCTTACAAAATTCCAAGCACCCCTCTCATATGCAGGATCAGCTCTTGAGTACATTTCAAATATTAAAAAAACAAACTTTTAAATCTCTTATTTATCTATAATGATCCCTATCTATATAGTTCATTTCCTTACCTTTGTAGCTGAACCCATTCCTTGTCGAGCATTGTTAAGTTAGAGCAGTAACTAAATTCATAACCAGGAAAACAAACATGTATAAGAAATTTGTATGTTAACCAAAAAAACTCAAATAAGCTAGGCAACCGGTTAACAATTAGTTATGTTCATTATTGTTATGTTAGTTGATTAACAAAATACATAACCAGAATAGATAATATAGAAGCACAAACATCAAGAACACAAACAATAAAAGACAATAGTATGACCAGTTTTTGATATGCAACTTGAAATTACAGTGAACTTAAAACGAAAATTATGAACAAGTAATCTGTTAATAACTAATTTTTTTATAGTATACCCGAATTCAACTTCAAATAAAACTATAGATAAGCCATCTTATATGAACAGTTACTATCAACTTAGGTACATTACACAAGTAGAAGAATTTCTATACCTTACTTGAAATAAAATTGGAGTATACACAAACCTAGCAAGTATCGATAACATATAAACAACAAACATTAAGAACACAAACAAATAAAACAACCAATTTCAATATCAAATCGCTGTGAAAAATTTCTCCTAATTATATTGTATCAGAACCATATTGCTGAAATCCGAAAAGAGGAACAAAAAAAACTAACCTAGCTGTTGATGGTGAATAGGTTGATTCTCTCTATAAAGCTCCTCTATGTTGAGGTTGAACAGATTTTGGAACCTCACAATATAAGAATTAAAAAAATCAAGTCAAAATTTTGTTTACAAGTACAGCCTGAGCAAAAGTAAAAATCAAATCAAAACATAACAACATAGACTAAGAATTGAAGATAAGCCTAACCTAGAATCGAGTTTGCCGGAGCTCGAAATAGGTGTTACTTTAGACGCCGGAAAAGATGCTTTAAATAGAGCTAGCTTGAGAGGAGATCTCAGATCTGAGATCTAAGAGAAACGACGGAGACAAGACGAAGATACAAGGAAGAATATCGAGTTGGCCGGAGCTCGCTTGTTGCAGCGCCGACCGGAATCGCCGAGGAGCTTCGAAGAAAAGGTTCAATTTTACCAAACACGGGTTTTGAAAATAGGTGATAACCTATTTTTTTCTAAGTGTTGAGCGGCAATAGACTTTTTTACTAAGTATTTGCGCTCCAAAGTTTTTTTAGTGTCCCTCTCTGCTATTAAATGTCTTAGCGTTTAAAAACCGCTATGATATATTATACAAAATCCGAAAACTATCAACGATCGCACTTGTAGAATCAGTGCTATAACTAAGTGCTATCAATGTTGATATTTCTTGTAGTGTTATAACAACTTGATAGACCTTATTTAAAAAAAAAAAAATCCATGGTTTAGGCAGAACTAAGATGTTACACTTTCTCTTTTTTGATTTCTCGATTTTCATATTGGATCTACGATTTAAGAAGAAAAAAAAATCAGTTTTTAGATTAAGAAACTGCCGATGAAGAAGAAGAGGGAGAAGAAGAGAAATTTTGTTTGGGAAAGAAGAAAAAGATGAAATTTGTTTTTTTTTTAAATTTATTAAACAAAATTATTAAAACTATTAAGTAGTGTTTATATTCAATACGGTGTGTGTTGAATTCTATCACCGATATAACGTTCATTACATCTGATGACTATATTGCAGATTGACTTCAATTTCATAGGATTAATTTATATTTTTTTTTATATGAAAAGTAAACTTGCAAATTGAAATATATTGAAAAATTTTTCTTTCAGAAAATCTGAACATTTTTTTTATGGGCTTTATGGACCGTCTTAACGTCTCTATAATTATCTTCGCAATTGATTCGTAAATATTATTTTTTTAAAGTAAAATAATGACTATATGAAACACAATCGCTTCCTATTCTGTATAATAAATAATATAATATATTATTCTATTCTATGTATTTTTATATAGTATAACGTGTTTTTTTTACAAACACTATTCATCATTTGAGAAATCCGGATCCATTTTTAAAAATTCGAACCATGTAAGATGCGCAAAAAAATATGAGTTTTTTTTTATATGATCGTACCATTTAATTATTATATATTAAGAGATTAGATAAGAGAAAAAGATGAAATTAGGAAAAAAAGGTTTTGGATATTCGGTTCGGGTTGGGCGTTCGGATATTCGGTTCGGGTTCGGATCGGATCTTTCGGGTTTTGGATATTTCGGTTTTATAGAATTTGGTACCGATCGTGTATTTTAAAATTTCGGTTCGGATTCAGTTCGGTACCATTCGGGTTCGGATCGGATTCGGGTATCCGGAATTATGAAAAAAATTAAGAATTTTATTAAATTTAAATTAAATTTGGTTAAGTTTTGACAAACATAACTAATAATTTTCATATATTTTAATTATTTTGGATATTTCAATCTAAAAATAACCGATATATTCAAGTTGATAATTATTATTTTAGATAATTTAGTTATATCAATTCTAAATATAATTAATATTTTGGATTTATTATTATATTTCGGGTATTTTCGGGTATCCATTCGGTTTTCGGTTCGGATCGGATTCGGTCTGGTTCTTCGGATATACGAATATAGGATGTGTTCGGATATTTTATCAATTTTGGTTCGAGTTCGGTACTATTTTTTAGATCAGATTCGGTTCGGTTCCTTTGGTTCCGTTGCGCAAACCTATTTATATGTTTACTAAAATATAAAAATGAAAGTTTTCTGTATATATGTTTTTTTGTTTTTATAAAAATGTAAGTTATCTCTGAATAAATAATAAGGTTTGACCCCATCCATATATATATAATCGCGTGTGTCTTCTCTTATACCTCACTCGTTTTCTTCTCCTTATCTCCGCCTCTTAGGGTTTTCTCTCTTCCTCAAACATGGCGGACGAATCTCAATACTCCTCCGATTCTTACTCCAACAAACGCAAATACGAAGAGCAAACCGCTCCTCCGCCGTCAACCCGCAGATCCACCGGCTTCTCTTCCGGTCCGATCCCATCTCCTTCGTCCGATCCCGCCGCCGCCGCAGCCGCAGCCGCGATTCCTCCTCCGTCTTCCTACAACAGCGTCCCTCCTCCGATGGATGAAATCCAGATGGCTAAGCAAAAAGCACAAGAAATCGCTGCTCGTCTCCTCAATAGCGCTGACGCAAAACGTCCTCGCGTCGAGAATGGTGCTTCTTATGATTATGGTGACAAAGGGTTTAGCTCTTATCCTTCTGGTGTGTAAAAAAACGTTTTCTTCTTCTGTTTTCTTCTTCTGTTTTCTCTTGGTTTTATCGTGTTTATGGAATTAGGTTGAGAAAACTAAAAGTTATTGATTCTGTGATTGATTTTGATTCTAGAGAGTAAGCAGATGTCTGGAACGGCTCCATCTTCGATTCCTGTTTCGTACGGTAGCTTTCAGGGAACTACGAAGAAGATTGATATTCCGAATATGAGAGTTGGTGTTATCATTGGTAAAGGTGGAGAAACGATTAAGTATCTTCAACTTCAGTCTGGAGCTAAGATTCAGGTTACTCGAGATATGGATGCAGACCCTAATGCTCCTACGAGGACTGTTGACCTAACAGGGACACCGGATCAGATTTCAAAGGCAGAGCAGTTGATCAATGATGTCCTTCAAGAGGTAGTTTTACATAATTTCTTGCTAATGATTGTGACAAAAGTTGTGTAATTGTGATTGAACTAGTTTGACTAATGCTGTGTCTAATGATTTTGGTTCAGGCTGAGGCAGGTGGTACAGCTGGTTCAGGTGGTGGCTCACGTAGGATGGGTGGACAGGCAGGATCTGATCAATTTGTTATGAAAATTCCTAATAATAAGGTACTTAATGCTCTGGAGATTGAGCTGTTTATGTAACCTATGTCTTGTATGTAACCACACAAACTGCTCTAGGTTGGTCTGGTTATTGGTAAAGGAGGTGAAACAATCAAATCTATGCAAGCTAAGACCGGAGCTCGAATTCAGGTTTGCATTTTTTTCTTCATCTGTGCACCTTTCTTGTGAAACTACAAAATAGTTATTTAACCTGTGATAATAATGTGCAGGTTATTCCTTTGCATTTGCCCCCTGGAGATCCTACGCCAGAAAGAACTTTGCAGATTGATGGGACCACCGATCAGATTGAACATGCTAAACATTTAGTTAATGAAATCATCAGTGGCGAGGTATGTTTGATTGTTGTGTTTGTTATGGATTGTGGCAGGCCTCTGCAGTGTTTATTTTTCTATCTGAAATTGATATTGTGTTGTGATTATGTCAATTAGTTATCATCAGCTTTAGGTTTATCTAGCCTATCCCTTAATCTGTAGATGTCAGACTCTATTATTCCGAAAATCTGTTATTCATTTGATTCTAGCATGGGAAGAGAAATCTTGGTGATGGGGTTTGTAGGTTAAATTAGTTTCACTTAGTCAATGTATCAGCTGGTAAGTACTCATTGTGCTTATGATGAGCTATACTCTTCTTATGCCTTCACGTATTAGCTCCCGGAAATCGCATCTACAATGGAGTGCATAGTTCTACTCTTCTGCGTATTTGCAGGGGAAGGTTCTTTATTTATGTTTAAGCACTTGAAGTGGCTTTTTGGGATTTTCTCGACTTCTTAGAAAAAGATATTTCATCTTGATATTCCTGGCTTTCATCTTGTTATTGATATGTTGCTTCTTCCTCTGTTCATTGTTTGCTAGTACCTTCATACACCGAGTTTCATGCTTCTGTTACTATCTTATAATGGCAGTTTTTAATCAGCCTTCCTTGCATTTATTCATCTTTTCTTATAATCCAAATTTACTATGTGCTTAGCATGGTTCCTTATAACTTCCAAGATATATTCTTATCATATTCACTTTTCAAATGGTATTTTTATAGTAGAGATTTTCTGTTGTCTATGTTTATGGAGTTTATGCAGACATATTGTTTCATCGCTTCTGGTCTCAGCCAAGCTGGCTGATCCCCCACTGGTTTGGGTAGCCTTTGTGAGGTTGCTGAATAGTTTCTGTCCAACCTGCTGTGATAGTATTTCTAAAACAGTTTTATATCTAATGATTTTAGTTTTATACAATAAATGTGATATTCTTTTTGTTACATTGTGCACCATTATTCTTTTTGTCAAAATCGATTCTGTTCAGCTATTACTTCTAGTTTTCAATCATCAGGGTATCACCAAAGGTGGGCGACTAACATATGAAGACCTATTAGCCTTTTTCTTGTTTTCAAATATTTTGCTAACCTAGTAACTATTTATATTCTGGCGTTTTTGCTTGCCTCAATTCTTCTTGGATTCGTTTCTAGTTAAACCTTTCAGCCATAATTTACTCCAGAGAGATCATACCCCAGCTTTAGTCTGCTAATATGTTTCCTTGAGTATTGATATTGTTGAAGACGGCATTCTTTAGTTGGTATTAGGTTATTTTTCTGCGCAAACTTTGTCTTCGAGAATATAGGTTCCATGTATATATATATGTTGCTTTTATCTGCAAAAGCTTCTATAGTATTCGTGGTTTCTCTTGCACCTATTTTACCTCGGATAGGGAAAGGGATGGGCTTCTGCAGGAGTAACCCAATAATTTCACCAATCAGTACGGTATGTAGGCATCACCATTACCCTTATAGAATATGATATGATCTTGGTTGATCCTATATGGACAGATATTGGTAAATGACATAACCGTGTATGCTTCTCTCGATCTAGTCTTTTTTTATGCGCTTTATATGTCTCTGCCTCTGTGTTCATGTGTTTTTTATGCCGTGTCATCTTTTTATACCCCCCAGAAGAAAGCTACTCATGCTTATTCTATTGGTTATGCAGAACCGCATGAGAAACTCGTCAATGGGTGGAGGCTATCCACAACAAGGTTACCAAGCCCGCCCGCCATCAAGCTGGGCGCCACCTGGTGCTCCGCCAGCACAGCAGCCTGGTTACGGTTACATGCAACCAGGAGCATATCCAGGTCCACCTCAGTACGGTCAATCACCTTACGGAAGTTACCCTCAACAAACATCAGGTGGCTACTCCTCTACCTGGGATCAATCCTCTGCACCACCAGCTCAGCAGAGCGCACAAGGTGAGTATGATTATTACGGTCAGCAACAGTCACAGGCCCCAAACAGTGGTGGTAGCTCAGCCCCACCGACAGATACCACAGGCTACAATTACTACCAGCATGCTTCTGGTTATGGCCAAGCTGGTCAAGGATACCAGCAAGACGGGTACGGGGCTTATAACGCCTCGCAGCAATCAGGATATGGTCAAGCTGCTGGGTATGATCAGCAACAGGGTGGTTATGGCAGCACCGCTAATCCAAGTCAAGAGGAAGATACATCTCAAGCCGCACCACCATCATCGGCTCAGTCTGGACAAGCTGGGTATGGTACAACTGGTCAACAGCCTACTCCTCAAGGTAGTACTGGTCAAGCAGGGTATGGAGCTGCTCCGACTTCTCAAGCTGGTTACAGCAGCCAGCCACCAACGGCTTACAGTTCTGGGTATGGAGCACCACCACCGGGTGCAAAGCCACCGGCATATGGTCAGAATCAGCAGTCTCCGGGTGCTCCTGGGAGCTATGGTAGTCAGTCTGGGTATGCACAACCAGCTGCGTCGGGTTATGGACCGCCTCCAGCATATGGGTATGGTCAGGCACCACAGGGATATGGGTCTTATGTAGGATACACACAAGCTGGTGGTGGTGGAGGTTACTCTTCTGATGGGTCTGCTGGAGCCGCTGCCGCTGGTGGTGGTGGCAGTGGTACGCCGGCTTCTCAGAGTGCTCCTCCACCGGCTGGACCGCCTAAGGCATCCCCAAAGAGTTGATAATGTTTATGGATAAATTTTCAGCTGTTATTATACATTACAGGCTTCCTTCTTGCTCTTTACTTTTTTTCTTCCAGAGGATTTCTTAATGATTGTGTTTTGACATTTTAGTTGTTTAACTTTTTCATTTTATATTTTGAGATAATGGTTCCTCTTATTCTTGGTCCACTTTCTTATAGTTGGTTACACACATGACACACCTATGACTGATATATCCATATATCCAAATAAAACATTAACCATATTGAAAAATAAAAAAATATTATAGTTTTTATTTAATGTGTTCTAGACATGTCAATTAGGACCTATGACTACACACACCTACGACTGATATATCCAGAAAAAAAACCACCATATTGAAAAATAAAAAATAAAATAGTATTTCACCTTATGTGTTCTACATGTAGCATGTAAATTAGAGCCAAAAAGTTCGGTCCGGTCTTGACTTAAAAATAAAAAGCAAAGCTCGGGTTTTGATATTTAAGCTCAAAAAAAAAATCCGGACTTTTTGGATTAAGATTGTTTAGGTTAAAACTTTTTTGGATTTACTTTGGCCAGGCTCGGGCCGGTCCAAAAATTCGAATATGAGCTCGGACCGGTCTAAAAATCCGAATATTAATAAAGTTGATCATCAAAATTTGTTTAATTATGTGCATGATTGGTTGGATTTTAATTTTTTTTTAAAGCCTTTATTTTTCTTAAAGCACTAAATTTTACTAATCAAGTTTTAGATTTTTTTTTTAACTTAGAATCTAAAGTTTTTTTACCAATCATGTTGTAACTTTATTTTCTAAAGTTACAGCAAAAAAACATCTTTTTTTTCTTTTACTGTAGGATATAAAAACATAAAAACCTATTTTTTGGGCTGTAAAAACTATAATTAAAAATAAACTACACTAATATTAAATAATTTCGAAAATAGATTTATTTATTATGAGATTGTAATAAATTTATGAAATACTCATATGTAAATTTTAATTGATTATGATTTTTTTTTTTTTAAAAGATTATAAGCTATGTTTTTACTTGGTTTTCTTATTTAAGATAGTTATTAATTTTATTTAATTTTTCATGATGTTATTAAATAATTATTCAATGATTTTAAAATTTATTATTTATTGCGTGAAAAATAATATAAGATTTATGCATACTTTAAACAAAAAACTTACAACTACAGCAAAAAAGATTACAGATACCGCCAATACACATATAACATAAATTCTACAGTAACAAAAATATATACAGCTACAACCCAACCAATCACACACTATATCTTTTCATATTTCGGATTGCTTATATATATTGTATTTAAAAACATAGCTGAGTTATACATCAGTATTGAAAAACAGAAATATATAGTGATTTTATATTTAAAAGACGATGGTTTAGCAATAAGTTTCTATAAAGAAATAGATTGCAATGGTAGAAATCTCAGAAACAAATATTATGACGAGTAAATTCAAATGATGGGTGATGTTCTAAACATATAGATAATATCAATGACATTGATGTACTAACAGGTGTTAACTTAAATGACATGTCTAATTTCACCATATAGATTTGAAATGTTCTATTTTTTTTTTTTTTTGAATTACTTGTTCTAAGTCTTATATATTTCTATATATATATAACATCTATACTCGATTTTTAATTTTTGCATTTAACTCAGCTATGTTTGTAAAAAAAACCATATTGATTAATATTTATTTCAAATTTTATGTATTAAAGAAAGTTCAAAAAGCCTTGTAGCCATGTTCGGGCTTGGCCGGGTTTTGAAATATAAGCCTGAAAAAAAGTTCGACCGAGTTGGACCGATCTCAAATATATACGGGTTTTACGAATTCAAGACGGGCTTGACCGAGGTAGTCCGATTGACATCCTTTAAAAAAGATTCTTTAATAAACAAATTCCTTAAAACAGATTCTATTTAATTTGGATATGAACTTCTTGGAAAACCCTAGCAATGATTTTTCTTTGTTCTGTTGGTGAACACTTTTTTATATATTATTTTGTTTGATTCATGCAATTATTAATAGAAATAAGTACTGGTTATACTTATCACTGGCAAAGTGGCAAATCGTTAATCATTGGATGCTAATCAGCTTAAAATTGACAGACAAATACAGCTCATGAAAAACAATAATTGCTTTTGACTATGTTTTTAATTGCTACTAGATACTAGGGATTCACCATAACAATCTGTTTAACTTAAGAGAACATAGTTCATCGATAAAAAAGTTTTATTTGTTTTTTGTTTATTGTAAATCTAAATCCCTGAAGCAAGCCAAAATTAGCTTCTAACTTTGTTTTCCTTTCAGGTTTTCAACTTTCAAGTATCCGGTATGTCATTAGCATATGACTAATATTAGAATTTATGAGTTTTATCAGTTTAAATATTAATTATAAAACAATCCAATTTTGTGAATTTGAAGGACGTTACAACTTTATCATCCCAACCAAAATTGTAGCTTTGACTTTGGGTTTCATGAACATTTCTATAAATACAGACATGTATATACATTCACCAAATCATATGATATTCACTCACATAAGAATTTCAATACCGAAGAGAAATATCTTTATTTTTCTTTCTCTCCACAATTGACGATTAATAGAGATGAAGAAGTGGAATTATGCAAAGTTAATAACTTTAGCTTTATTGTTTCTCTTCTTAATGATTCTTCTTTTTGCATTTCAAGGTTCG
>OVAY01001660.1:4309-26255 GCA_900406395.1 Kernera saxatilis | reverse complement strand
TACATATATAAATAATAATTAATATAATCAAACATAGAAAACATATAATAATTATTTATATAGTAACTATAGTTAACTAGTTATGTGACTATATAAGATATTTAAAAATAGATAACTATTATAAAAATATAATTAACTATTTATATATTAACTTAAGTTAACTATTTAAATAAATATAGTAAATATTTGTATAGTTACGTATAGTTAACTATATAAAAACTTAAAAATTATAAATAGTTAACATTTTTTAAAGATAGTTGATTATAATTACTAATCATACTAAATAAAATCAGTTTTGTTTACATATAGTTAATGATAGTAATCCAATATATATAGTTAACTATTTATATAATAATTATACGTAACTATTTGTGTGAATATATGATTTTTTATAAATAGTTAACTACTATATATATAGTTAGAAGAGACACATAAATTGTTTACTATATCATATATATGAACAATATACTATAAAACAATAATAGTTCAATATAACACATAAATAGTTCACTATAACACAACAATATTTACCTATATGCCTCTTTTAATTAACACAATTCATAATGTTTCACTCACTAAAAAAACTAAGCATGTTCAAAGAATGCAAGTACAAAAATCACATAAAACATACAATTTGATTGGACTAGTAAACTCTTAAATCTTAAAAAAAAACCAATTAGAAAACAACATTACAAAGAGAAGAAGAACAAGATGTGAGTGAAAAAAAAAAGACAAAGCTTGCAAAAAAACCCAATTAGAAAATAACATTATAAGGAGAAGAAGAACAAGACCTGAGTGAAAAAAAAATCAAAAAGAACAAAGTTTGTAAGATTTGAGCGAAACTTTCATCTGATTTTGAGAGAGAGAGAAAGAGGGGCGAGGGGGAGAGAGAAAAAGAGAGAGAAATAGGGGGAGAGAGAAAAAGAGAGAAATAAGGGGAGGAAAGGAGAGAGGAAGACGGGAAGAGAGAGAGAAATAGGGGCGAGGGGAGAGAGAAAGAGTGAGAGAGGAAGAGGGGAGAGGGAGACGGGAAGAGAGAGAGAAAAGAATTTAAAAACAAAATAAAAAATTGGTTCAATTTTTAAGTGAAAAAGTAAGATAGTACAGAAATGTATAAAAGACAATTCATATATAGCTTTTGTTAGATAATTAATTTATTTTTTGGTTATATTATATATCTAATTATAACACATTTTCATGTTATTCAATACAATTTCTCTTTAGTAAATCTGTCAAACATGTGTTATTCTAGTAATAAACTCTAAAATTACAGTCATTCTGAGTTTTTACCCCTTTTTCTCTCTCTTTCCTGGCAATACATGTTTGCAGCAAAGAAGTTTTGCCCCACTTCACTACCACAATAGCTCTTCCTTTGATAGGTTAACTTGGCACTCTTTTCGTTTTGTCTTATAGATAGTGTTGATAGAAAGCTCATTGGGTCAAACAAATGTATTCAGTTCGATATATGTGTAGATGAAAATACGACTTATCAATATAAATGTAGTTTCGTTATAAGTTTGTGAACAGAGGTCTGAGCTATACGGTAGGGGTGGTTCCAAACGTCTTTGTGTTGCCATTTTTGTAAAAGGCCCTACCACTTGAACTGGAACTGCCTCAAAATGATAATAGTTGGCTATCAAAGATATGAAACAAACTTTAATTATCTGTTTTATATTTTACTATAAAATGTTACTACGCATTTTGTAATGAACATAAAACATTTTTTTTTTAAACCCTCGCAAACTGTCTCAGAAATTATAGGAATTGACAATCAAAGATATGAAACAAAACATAATCATCTATTTTAGTCAACTGTAGAGTGCTATTGCAAAATTTGATTAAGGACGGAAGGTAATAAAGTATGATGCATCATATATAATTGATTAGGTGCTAAGGCTATTGGAGCTGACCCGCGATGGCTGCCCCTCGATGGACCAGGTTCATTAGGAACCTTTGGTAATGTTCCAAAATATTTTGAAGGTGATTCTCTTCGCGGTGTTGACTTCACTTTTTGGGTTAAGCTTAATTCATAGATTTCAGAAAACAAAGATTTGGTTGGCATTGCAGATATCGGAGAAATTAGTAATCCAGAAGACATTATTAACCACAATGTCCCTATGGTTGCCAACATCTCGATCTTGTTCATTTTTATTTTTTTGAATAGAGATCGTTTTATAGAGATGAGAAAATAATTGATGGTTAACTAGTGGTTTCAATCGATTAATATATATCATTGAAAATGTTACAATATGATTTGTTAATTGTCCAACCATGCATGCATTTCTCTAAATAAGGAATGAAATAATGTTCATTGTTTATGGTCCAAGCAAACATCTTCTAAATGGTAAATGAAATTATGTTTACTATTTATTGTCTGCAGGCATTCTTCTTATAAATGGGATATAAAAACCATGTTTGTTAGTTTAAGGATGTGATTGGTAAATTATAAAATTAAAGTCAATGAAATTACAAAAAAGGAATAAATACATGAAGAATGGATATGTGAAGAGTATACAACTATAGAGAAATCGGAACAGAAATGAATATAATTATTTATTTGTAAAAAATTATTTTTACATATTTGATTAGAATTATCAAAACCATTACTTGTTTTTTTCTTTGACAAAAAACCCCCATTATTAATTTGTGGTTAGTTACAAAAACATTGTAGTGGGTATATTTTTTGTTTGTTTTAATATGGTGAGCTTTTTTTTTTGTTTGTTTCAATATGTTGGGTATATTTGATATTTGCTTTGCATATTTGATTTTTTTTTCCGTCTCTATAGTACAATAATTGATTTTGATTACTGTTATATTCATTTTCAGAAGAGTAGTATAAATATTTTCCTTTTAACTTTTGTATTATAGTATTACTCTTATTTTTTGTATTATTGTATTTTAGTATTATAATGTCATCATGAAACAATATAAAAAGAGTGTACTTTGAGCTTGTCCGGCTCTCTTTTCTTCTATATGGATTGGTAGCTTGTTTGTTTGTGCTTTTATTTTTCTGTACTCCTGTTTTTCTCGTTTGGGCTTGTGGCTCTGGAGGTTCTTTGAGCTTGCCGGTTTAGGTTTTTGGAAAGATTTTAATTTTTGCCAGTTTTGTGTGTAATCCAATGTTTAAAATTCAATAAAATTTTCAGATGACAAAAAAAAATGTCATCATAAAACAATATGTAAAGAGTGTACCATGGAAAACAGTAGATTATGTTTAATACATTTATTAGAGAAAGTCTAAGTAGCATGAAACAAATGAAAAGAGGAAAAGAAAGAACAAAAATTCAGAGTTGTAACATTCTGAAGTACAACCGTGAATAGTACACAACAGGTTGCTAAAAACATTGGATATAACAAAATAGAAAGACATGAGTACAAACGATGAAACATATAACAGCGTATACAATCTACATAAGCACCCATACAGAAGCACAACAGCAGAAGCATGGATGGAACACGGCAAATTTGTAATAAAAGTGTTATAACAAGGGACAACATGGATGAAACAGAACAGATTTGTAATTACTTTGATATGACATTGACAGCACATAAATATTGTAGAAGAAACACATTTAAAGTACGATAACAATATAACTAATTGAAACACAACATAATTATTATACAAGAAACGCATTTAAAGGTATACAACAACACATTTAAACGCTACTCTATCCTCAAATATGGGATCAAACAGAGCCACTTTTCCATTCCCGTTCGGCACTATACCGGTTTCATCATAAGTTGAAGATGTTGAAAACTGGTCTACGGGGGTTAAACATGGATGTGTATGGGGATATTCCGGCTTGCACAAAAGTTGCTTGGGAAACTAATTGTGCAAAGCAGACAGAGGCTCTCATGTCCCCTGTTAAGTCTGCAACAACAAAAGGTGTCGACTTTCCTTAGTTTGGAGCAGGGACGGATGCAGAGAAAATATTTATGGGGACAAAACTGAAAAAATTGTAAAATATAAAAGGGTAAAACTGAAAATTGTAAAGAGTTAGTATGGATTTCTGGATTTTCATCAGGTGCAGTTGCACCCCCTTTCTCTAACGTGGCTCCGCCACTGGTTTGGAGACAGAACAAGCCCAAGAACTCAAAGATGGAGAAGATGGAGAAGATGGAAACAGAGTTTTGCGTGTAACACAGAGCAAGGAGAGGAAGAAGAGTGTGTAACACAGAGAAGAAAAGAAGAGTAAGGAGCACACACGAGAATTTAACGAGTTTAGGAGTGTTAACCAACGTCTCGCCGAGGCAACCTCGGAATCCACTAGAACAGAGAGTTACACGATTACAAGTGACAGCCAAGATCCTATTTTTGAGTTACATCAAGGCTCACTTATCAATCTATCTAAGCATTTAAGCAAGAACAATACGTAAAGTTACAAGCTTTTTCTCTCTCTGAAACAATCTCGTTTTTTCACACTCTCTCTCTTAATTCCCGCTTCTGCTTTTATAGTACAAGCTTCCTTGGATCCTGTGTAACACCAAAACGCCAAAGTCACTTCCTTTATCGCGTTTGTCCTTCCAAACAGTCCTTTAGGATGTTGAAGCACGTGAGATCATGAAGATTCAAGCCATATTAATTGCGTACACATAGAGAGAGAGTACCTTTTCTAGTTTCCTGGATTCCTGCCTTGGATTCCTGAGTCTTACTACTCAGCCTTGACCTGCAGCATGTCCAAAACTATTCTGAACTTGTTGGTAGCCAAGATCTTCGTGAATATATCAGCTGGATTCTTCTCAGTTGATATTTTCACCATTTCCACATCACCATTCGCAATAACATCTCGAATGTAGTGATATTTCACATCAATGTGCTTGGTTCTTTCATGATGCACATTGTTCTTCAAGAGGGCTATAGCACTTTGAGAATCACAATGTATCTCCACACTTGTTTTCTCATAGCCGAACTCTTTCATCAAACCCTTCAGCCAAACTGCTTCTTTCACTGCTTCAGTCAGTGACATATACTCAGATTCAGTAGTTGATAGAGCAACAACTCTTTGTAGACCAGATTTCCAGCTTATAGTGTTTCCTCCCAAGGTGAACACCAAATCAGTTATAGACCTCCTTTTATCAAGATCTGCAGCAAAGTCAGCATTACAATAACCAACTATCTTGAATTCAGAACTCTTCTTGTAACACAGCTTGATTCCCAATATCCCTTTAATATACCTCAACAAAAATTTAACTCCCAACTAGTGCTCTTTGATCGGTTTGCTCATAAACCGACTGATGATTCCAACAGGATAGGCCATATCAGGCCTTGTACCAATCATCGCATACATGATACTCCCTACAGCATTGGAATATGGGACTGACTTCATGTAATCTTCATCTCTAGCCAGCTGCTCTTCAGTAGCAACACCCATCTTCAAATGAGCACCTAAAGGTGTAGTGACTTGCTTTGAATCTTCCATCTTGTATGTAGCAAGTACCTTGTTCAAGTATCCTTCTTGTGATAACCAAAGATGACCATTGAATCTGTCTCTGGCAATTTCTATGCCAAGGATCCTTCTCGCTGGACCTAGATCCTTCATTTCAAATTTGAGATTGAGATCTTGCTTCAACTTGGTTATCTCCATCATACTCTTTGCAGCTACCAACATATCATCCACATAAATAAGCAGATACATCACGGATCCATCATCCAACACCTTAGTGTAGGCACAACTATCGTAATTGCTTCTTACAAACCCAATTCCAGTCACATAGTTGTCAAACTTCTCATTCCACTGTCTTGAACCTTGTTTCAGACCATAGATAGCTTTGTTTAAGAGACATACCTGATTCTCCTTGAACATTGAATCATACCCTTCAAGTGGTAGCATGTAGATCTTCAAGTTCAAATTTGGTTACTTTTGAATCTTCTTTTGGCTTGAGCTTCAAGTTCTCACTTTCTTCACATCCCCTTCCACTTAATCGTTTGAAGCTATTTCTGATGCATCTGAGCGGTGGAATCATCTTTCGACAATAAAGGAGCAATTTTTCAGACAGAAATCTCATATCACATGGTTGAAATCAAGGGAGGTGCTAACAGATGGTGCCGATCTGAAAAAGGAAGCAGTTGGGTATTTCCAGAGATTTCTCCAGAGTCAGCCCATCAGATTTGTGGAGATATCAGAGATGGAACTTTCTGATCTGATTGATTTATCGGTGCTCATGGATTGAAATGGCAGAATTAATCAGTCCGGTCCCTGAAGCGGAAATAAAAGGTGCTCTCTTCACTATGCCAAGTAATAAAGCATTGGGACCTGATGGCTACCCAGCTGAATTCTACAAGGCAGTATGGTCAATAGTGGGTAGAGATTTCACTACAGCAGTACAATCTTTTTTTCTTAACGGTTTTATGACCAAGAGCATCAATGCTACGATTCTTACTCTAGTGCCAAAGCATGTTGGTGCGGCAAGGATGTGTGACTATATGCCTATCGTATGCTGTAATCTGATCTATAAAGTAATATCTAAGATTGTGGCTAACCGGCTCAAAAAATCTCTGCCGAAGGCAATCGAATTCAACCAGTGTGCATTCGTAGAAGGGAGGCTGCTGTTAGAGTACGCCTTGTTGGCCACAAAATTAGTTAAAGATTATCACAAGCCTCATATTTCATCACGGAGTGCCATCAAACTGGATATATCTAAAGCATTTGATACGTCATTCATCGTCCAAACGCTCTGAGGAATGAACTATCGGGTTTATTCATATGTTAGGTTTATATGTGTGTAACTTCAGCCTCATTCACGGTTGCAGTAAATGGAGAGTTGGATGGGTTTTTCACTAGTGCTAGAGGTCTCAGGCAGGGCTGCTCATTATCTCCCTACCTATATGTGATCATCAATAATGTGTTGTCTAAAATGTTGAATAAAGCGGCGTTGAATGGTTTTATAGGTATCATTTACAATGTAAAGAGGTATAACTCACTCATTTGAGCTTCGCATACGATATCATGACATTCTATGATGGCACCTTAGCCGTGTGTGACAGGTTTGCGTAAATCTCAGGTTTGTGTATAAATATATCCAAGTTGACACTCTTTGCAAGTGGTAGAGGGAAACAAATGTTGGAACAGGAGGCAAAAAGACGGGGACTTTCGAGAAGTACCTTATCTATTAGATACCTTGGACTGCCCTTAACAACAAAGACTATGTCAAGACTTGATTATGAGCCTCTAGTGGATAAGATTCGTTCTAGATTCCTAAGTTGGACAAGCCGTTATCTCTCTTTTGCGGGTCGTTTGCAGCTCATAAACTCAGTTATCACGAGTATCATAAGTATCTGGTGTTCGGTTTTCCGTTTATCAAAAAGGTGTTTTGATGAGATCGAAGGTATGTGCAGCGCTTTTCTCTAGAGTGGATCCTCGAACACACAGTCCAAAGGAAAAGTAGCATAGGATCTGTCTACCCAAGAATGAAGGGGGTCTTGGTATTCGAAGAATTCATGAGGTATCTAAAGTGTTCTCCCTAAGCTTGATCTAGAAATTATTCACTCTTTTAGGTTCTTTGTGGGTTGCTTGGGTCAAACAATATATGGTGCGAGGGGTTCTTTTTGAGATGTGCGTGCCACCATGAGGGGTTCTTGGGTTTAGAGAAAGCTGTTGAAACTCAGACCCGTTGCAGCTGAGTTTATAAGGTTGGAAGTTTGCAATGGTCGTTCGGGTTACTTTTGGTCTGATCATTGGTTACCGCAGGGTCGGTTAATTGATGTGGCGGGGGACCTAGGGCCTCAGTGGCTTGGTGTTAGTCGATATGCTAGGATTTTTGAGGTTATAGTTAATGGCTCCCGGTCTTTTCGGCGGTGCAGGGACCCTGTTCTAAATCAAATGATTGAGCAAATCTGAGCCCTTTCAGTCCCGAGTCTGGATTATGGTGAGGATCGTGTACTTTGGCATCATTCAGAGTTGGAGTTTTGGAATTATTTCTCGGCTTCCAAGACCTGGGACCAGCTGCGTGATCAGCAAACTCCAAGGACTGGAGCCGGGTGGTATGGTTTTCACAAGGAGTCCCACGGTTTGCTTTTATTGCTTGGTTAGCGGTCAAAGATCGACTTACCACAGGCACAAAGATGAGGAGTTGGGGCATCGTTCAGCCATGTGTACTGTGTGGCGAACCTGATGAGACGGGATCATTTGTTTTTTTGCATGCATGTATTCTTTCACTCTTTGGATGGATGTTGTAGGATATTTGCTAGGCAGGCAAGCCGATCCAGATTGGACAGCCACTTGACACCGCCTCACTACGGGCTTATTCTCTAGGGACGTTTTCCTTTTGTTGCACTTGGTACTTCAAACAACGATCTACTATATTTGGCGAGAGAGGAATGAGAGGTGGCACAACGCAATTTGGCGACCGACAGCTTATCTCTCCCGTCTCATTGACAAAACCATTCGAAACAGAGTCTCCTCCTTGCGCTCAACGAATTCCACTCGCTATGAGACCCTTCTACAAAGATGGTTTTATGCGAGAGGCAAAACTAGCATAGAATTCACAGAAACTATAATATGTAAGTGTAAGGCGACGAAACACAAGAATCCGAAGTCAACCAATTAAGATATTAAGAAAGTGGAGACATAGTAAAATAACTAGCATAACAGTCCCGCTATAAGACAATCTCCGATTGGGTAGTGAAGCAATAGTCAAAATAAAAAAGAAAATATAAAATATATTATTTATGATGAATACAAACTAGGCGGCAATTATAATTACAGAGAAGAACAATAATTAGGAAACGATAAATAAAATGCTTTTAGAAAACCTTAGGTGCAAAAATTGCATAGTAAATACAAAAAAGAGATAAATTGAGGATTAATACCAGATCAATAGTTGATAAACGATATATTTGCAAATAGGTGTAAAGATTTACCTTTTTCGCCGTCGTTGCTCTCAGAAGATGACATCGCCGATTTGATGGGTAAGAAAGAGATAACAAATGACCGAAAGAGTAGGCCGTAGATTGATGGGCAACATAGAATAAATTTGTGTCGAAATGGAGAGCGCAATCGAAGGTTTAAGAGAGTTTAGTTTGTGGGTTCAACATTGGCAGTGGTCCAAGAGAGAAAAGTAGTGTTTTTTTTTTAAAACGAGAATTTGAAAAATTTTAAAATGTAAATTTTATCCCTGTAATATATGTCCCTTATATTTTCGTCATCAAAGCTATCAAATCAAGCTATCGCTTACAAACGTAAAATATTTAAAGTTACTAACACAAGCTTTCACCTGTCAAATGCCGTGAGTAAACAGTACAGTACACGGCTTGACGCAAACGAGGGGTAAAACAGACTTTTACCACCAGAAAGTGTTACTTACCGTTAGCACTTTTGGAAAGTGCTAACAAACTAACGAAATTCAAAATAAGTGTCACCTGGTGCAATTTCTCTTGAATTTTTTGTTCTTCTCTTTCTTATCTTTCTTCTTGGCTGGTGCTTCAGAAGCTTCTTCCTCTTCCTGGAAGTTCGATAAGGGAGCCATAACACCAGTTTGTTGGCTAGATGTTTAGCCACTTCAAGCACAAACATCGAAGTCAAAGTGCCTTTTGAAACTATGACACTATATATGCTAAATTTCAATAGGTTGTCTATCAATTGCATCAACTTTGAGGGAGACAGTCAATCATGCTCATTTTGAATGTCCTTTGGCGTGACAACCCTGGGCCATGTCTATGGTAGCTATAGCATCAGGAGTTTTCCCAAGGTCGTCAGTCTTTTATAATCTTGATTACTTGTTTTGGCAAGTCCCAATGAATAACCAAGAATTCATGTTTCCGTGATCGTTTGGTATATCTAGAAAGTTATGAATGACAAGGTTTTCAAAAATTGGGTTAAAGATTTGTAAAATGTGTTAAAAGTTAAAGAAAGTGAGGCTAAGGTTTAAGAGTTTGCACATATAGGGGTTCTTGTTTCAGAACAACAAATGAGTGGTCAGTTTTCGGTCGTTATAGATCCAAATAGGCTATGTTGCTATTTTGATGGCTATTGGAAGGAGAATGAGATTTTTTCAGGTCTAGGACGGTATTGCTTTCTTGATGAAGCCGAAAGATCTCTTATGGGAGTTCAAAATTTTCACAGAAATCTCTTATCCAAGCATTCCAAATTGGAAGCATTTATCTGGACCAAGCATTGTATGATCGATCACCATAAGCAATCAGTAGAGTTTGTAACAGAATGCTCCAAGTTGGTAAAAGTTATGTCTGCACCGACAGATTAATTGGCATTCTCAACACATTTGAAGAAATTTTATGAAGCAATGAGATATTTTTTTGATTCTCTATCTCTGTCAGCCGGCGCACTCATAATACAAAAATGGATACGTTGACGAAATCCGGCGACAAAGATCCTTCTGCGAAGATTCAACAGCTACATTGCAAGAGAAAACAAAAATCCATCATCGATTGCAAAAGAAATAGTTCCGGCAACTGAAATTCGATCATAGATATTTGGTAGATGCAAAAATGCCTTCTCAGGCGCGCGTGTAACCAGGTTAATATGGTCCAAAATACAGTAAATATGCAGCATATCGTAACCTAAATATTTTATGGTTACTTGCTAAATTATTAATGTATTTATAGTTATCAGTTGTATCTATAAGTCAGTCACGATCCATGTGTATATATATATCTTGTATATGCTATTCTAATAAAGCAAGTCAGTTCTTTACCTAAGTCAGAGTTAAGATCAATTAAAAACCTCTGATTCAGTCAAGTTTTCTTTTCGTTTTCTCCTTGTTTTTGTTTTAAGAAGTTCTCGTGCCGTCATCAAGCAACGATGACAGTGAAAGAAGATAGTTCTTCCACGAGATCCGGTGTTACCATGGAGAAGGCTGCAACAACGGTGGTGTGACCGTATACCTTGTCCAGCTCTGATAATCCTGGAGCACTAATTACCTTTGATCAGTTGAATGGAGATAATTCTAATGAATGGGCTTCAAAGATGCGTAATGCACTCCAAGCTAAGAGAAAGATGGGTTTCTTCAAAGGTACTTTGACAAAACCCGCAAGTGATAGTCCTGAGTTGGAGGATTGGTTAACAGTGAATTCCATGATTGTGGGATGGATCCGAGCTTCCATCGAACCGAAAGTCAAATCCTTGGTGGCATATATATCTGATGCTTACCAGCTCTGGTCAGAGTTGAAGAAACAATTTTCGGTGAGAAACAAGGTTCGAATTCATCAAATCAAAGCTCACCTTGCCGCGTGTCGCCAAGATGGGCTAAGTGTCCTTGAACATTATGGAAAATCTCAAACGTTATGGGAGGAGATGCAGATTATCGTCTTGTTTTTACCTTTCCTGTGGAGCAGCCGCATATATCGCAAAAGACAGGGAAGAGAAGAAAATTCATCAATTCGTTATGGGTCTTCATGATGTCCGGTTCGGTAGTTTGTGTACTTCCATTATTAGTATGCAAACTCTTCCTGATCTTGATGAGATCTATTCTAAGATCATTCGTGAAGAACAGAGGCCAGCCTCGCAAGAAGGAACAACAAACGGACGTTGTGGGCTTTGGATTTTGACGCGATCAACAGCTTGAAGTAAGGAGGCCTCATAGCCAAGCAGACAATCGCAGTGAGAGCTCTCTGTTACGACCGTGCAATTTGCTATGTTCCCATTGTGGACGGAGAAGGCATGAAAAAACGCGATTACTGGCAAATAGTGATTTTTCCTGAATGGTGGTCGGATCGCATGTCAATCTGGAAGAGGAAGAGGGAGACATGGTTCTAGTAATAATGGACAAGGACGTGGCCAGGCTACCACTTCTCATGCTCAAGTTCAAATTCATCATCGTTCCCCGAATTCACTCCCAATCAATGGAAGGTGTTGACTCAAATGGTGTAAGAAAAAGCCATAACAGGTATTCATGGATTTGTTGACGCCAGTAAGACGTTTGTGTTAAGCATGGGTCTTTTTTCACTTTCCGACACCGTTTCCTTGATTAACTTTTTATACGTTAAGAGCTTGAATTGCACCTTGATTTCGGTTGCTAAGATGTTGAAACAAACGAATTTATTCGCTACTTTTACTGATACACTTTGTGTTTTACATGACCGTTTTTTTAGGACTCTGATTGAAATCGGTGAAGAGCGTGATGGGGTTTACTACTTTATGGACCTTGTTTCAGCCAAGATTGACAAGACAGTTGGTCATTCAGATGACGTTTTGTGGCATCAAAGATTGGGACATCCTTCTTTTTCGGTGTTTACTTCGTTACCTATGTTTTCTAGTTCATCTAAATCAGCTAGCTCTAGTCCTTGTGACGTGTGTTTTAGAGCTAAGCAACCTCGAGAAGTGTTTCATGATAGTTTGAATAAAACAATGGAATGTTTTTCTCTTATTCATGTTAATGTTTGGGGACCATATCGCGTGCCTTCCTCTTGCGGTGCAGTGTATTTCTTAACCATCGTAGACGAATTTCTAGAGCTGTTTGGACCTATCTCTTGCCGGAAAAATCAGAAGTCCGTCGTGTGCTGGTTAGTTTTCTTGCTTACACAAAAAAACAATTCGAGAAAACAGTGAAATCGGTGTGAAGCGACAATGGCACAAAGTTTATGTGTTTGTCTACCTACTTCAAAGAACATGGGATTATTCACAAACATCCAGTGTTGGAACACCCCAACAGAATGGTCATGTCAAACGTAAGCACAGAAGCATCCTTAATGTGTCACTCGCAATCATTTTTCAAGCTAGTATGCCTATCAAGTTATGGGGAGAAGTGGTTTTGACGGCTGCCTACTTGATAAACCAGACTCCTACATCGCTTCATAATGGTCGTTCTCCTTATGAGATTCTTCATGGGACCAAACCCGACTATGGTCACCTCTGAGTGTTTGGATCAGCTTGTTATGAACTTCTTTTGTAGATCACGGTGGTATAGTGGTGGCACATATCTCCTCCTCATGATGAACTTCATCACCTCCCAAGTGGGTATAGGACCTTCCCTATTCCTCCTTCTTTCGGCCACATCTCTGTCCCACCAAGTGAGAGCATGCTCCGTGAGTTGAGCAGCTATATAAGCAACCTTTTTAGGTTGAGAATGCTCATACAGTCCGAATATATTGTCCATCCTTCTTTTCCACTCAAGATAAGCTTATGGATCAACTCTCCCCGCAAAGGTTGGAGTCGTGAGCTTGAGGCTTGGGACATGGGGTCTTGGAGCTGGTTTTTCACGCTCATCTTCATTAGCGCCTACTCTCCTTCTAGCTCTCAGCCTCCTTGGTGGAGGTTGGTCAAGATCCTCCCATGAATCCTTATGATCTTGAACTAGTCCTTGTTGAGGTAAAGGAACCGCTAGAGGCGGATTTGCTTGGTGGTTCTCCAATTTCTTGGAAAAAGATTACTTATTTTGGGGATGAATTTTCAGATGAGGCTGCTTTTTGTTGTTATGCAATTTAAGTCCTTTTCTCCTTAGATTCGTCCTAACACGCTTGGCTGTTAAATTCAGGAAGTACTCTTTGTTGCCAATCTCTCTCCCAATACAACTAAAATATCAGATATGTAAGTAGCACCTTAAATTTCCACTTTCGTTCTCGGAGCAAGTTTTTCATGACTGATATTTTATCCTCCATTTTTACAGCATTGATTTCTTCAAAGATGTTGGAGAAGTTGTTAGTGTTCGACTTATTGTAAACCACGAGGGTAAGCATGTGGGCTGTGCCTTTGTTGAAGTTTGCTTCTGCTAACGAAGCAAAGAAGGTGAGACTAGTTTATAGTCATTTGAAAAGTAGTGTATACTTATGATAGTTATCTGAATGTAGGATTGCTGATTAAATCTTTTATACTATAAGTGCTGCAAGAGAAGAATAGTAGAGGCATGTTTCTTCAAATGGCTGAGATTGCTCCATACCCTTTCCGACCCAAGTAAGTTGATTTTCCATGTGGAGATTTGTTTCTCTAACTTATTGCTATAGTTTTGATGTCAGAACAGATGATTAACGCTATTATTTTTGTTAATTAGGTACAATCTTGCAAAGAAGCTTTGGTAAGAGATTTAACTATTTATTTGCCTTTTGAGTTTTGTTATCAAGAGAGCACATTAGGTGAAGTTTTTTGGTATACATGGAGAGATGACAAGGGTTTTTGATATATTTTCAGGTACGAAGACAACCTTCGATGAGAAAGCCTTGGTTTGGAGACCAAACCGAAACAGAAGGAAAAATCATTCGGATTCTGCGGCAAGAAGATTACTTTTTCTGACGACGACTGATAGAAGACGTTTTGCTCTTTAGTGTTTGTAACTTCCGACTTTTCTCATATATATTTTGTGTAACTTCATCAATTCTTGGAAAAATATTTTGATCATTCATGTTATACAGACTTTGAAGAATTTGGTAAGAAATTTCAGTTTTTTTAATTTGAATATTAATTTGTTTCTTGAACCAACATCACTATCACCCAAATTTATTTTTAAAGTTTCTATTTTTCATAAATTATGTATACGTCTATTGTATGGTGATTCGTGATTCTCACTTTGGGTGGATATATGTAAAGTATAAACAATCTATTAAGGAATTTCAACTATTAAAGTATAAACAACTTGTGTGGGATCTATATAATGTTGAACCCTTCAACCCATATTCACACACGATTGTTCTTTGCAGTTCAGAATTGTAGAAGAAAAAGAGACTGAACTTAACTTCGGGTAATATGATTTCAAAAAGAGTTTCATTAGTTTTTGGAAAATGTTTTAACCATATCTCTTACACAAATTAAAGATTTTGGTTAGAAAATTTGGTTTTTTTAAAAATATTAAATTGTTTTTGAATAGTCTCGTATCAGAAACCTTAGTTGATTCCGTGAATAAAATATTTTATTTTTAAATTGATTGGTTGAGAGAAATGAATACATTGATGAAAAACTATTATAATGTCAATTCATAGTTTAAAATTATTTCATACATGCATCCATTATATGGTTGTTTATATATACATATGCTCTTCTTCTATTACATGCAAAAACAAAAATAGTATATTCTGTATAGGTTTTTATTGTGAGGTAAAGTGTCCTTGTAGATTAGAAAGTGTCATATATTTCTTTCAATTTGTTGTTCTAAGCTTTAAACTGGTCTTCTTTTCATAGTCGCTTCTAAGTGCTTTTCGCCTTTAAAAACAAAACTTTTGCAAACTTAATTGCATTTGTGTCACATGGTCTGTTGTAGCTAGGGGTGTTCAATCCAGATTTTGGTTCGGTTTTGGTTTGGGATTTTTGGTTTATAAATAATAATATCTAAAGTAAACTGAATCTATTAAGGGTGGTTTGGTTCTTGTTTTGGTTTTGGGTCAGATTCGAGTTTTAGTGAAATATATCTTTAATTTTGTTTTAAAATGTTGGTTTTAAATCGTTTTTTTTCTTTCTCGGTTTCTATTTTTTGGATAAAAAATAATGAATCCGTTTAATCCGTAGTATAATATAGTTTGGATTTCATATCAGTTATTTTGACTCGGTTTGGATAGGATCGGATTTGTTTATCTGGATTGATATATCACCCCTAATTGTAGCAGTACTTAATACCAAACTTTCTTTTATCTCCTAACCACCCGAAAACCAAATACTGAGCCGAGCCTTTTACTATTCGGAGATCAATCCTATGTCAGCCAACAGCATTGGCCGAGCCTTTTATCCTATTGTACTCGTTTTAATGTTATAAATATTTACTAGAAAAACAACTAATAACCACTTTAAAAATTACAAATAGCCTAATTAAAAAAAATAAGAAATGTCCCTTAGTACGTTTACAAAAAAAAATGTCCCTTGGTAAAAATATATCTTCAAAAGATGTAATAAAACGATAAGGAGGATTTAACGTACGAAAATGAGTAAGGTGGCAGCGCACCCATTCCTCTTCTTTCTCGAACTTCAAAGTAAGAGATAAACAGTTTTAATAAATCATGAATTAATTTAATATGGGTTATTAAAGTAGAATAATGAACGAATGGTGGGATAAAACGTATGGATTTTTGCAAATTATTTATTATTTTAGTTATTCATTAAAAATATATCGACACATGTCAATTTTTGGAGTGATGAAGTAGCAAGTTATGGAGAGTGCCCTTTCTCCTTTTATATGTATGATTCAGTTCAAATGTTTTTTTCGCTCATAATGCATAAAATTTTAGTACCGACATTTTTAGTGACTGAGTAAACTGATAAATAATAAAAAAATGCAAACAAAATAGTTATCGACATTATTTCGAATTGTAATTTAACTCTCGAATAAGTAGACGGAACGTAACTACAACATATATATACAAAATGTCAAATTTCGAAATTGAAAATTAATGCTATATTTACATATTAAGTTTGAATTTAACCTGCGGTATACCGTTGAAACAAAACCTAACACTGAGATTGAAGACTATGAGACAAACTGAAACAAAGCCAAAGAACAAGTCTGCACGAAAACCCAACTCCAAGAAATCCTTTGAAAGAGACTAACCAACGACGCCGGAGCAGCCTAACCAAACGGTGCTAGATTCCTCCTATGGCGAATAAGTACTACCTCAAAATAAAGCACCTAGGTTTCTTTAACCGGCAAGACAGAACAACACGTTCTTCCCACAATCTTCCGGTAGCGACGAAGTCGGAAGAACCCAACCCTTTAAAACGCCTCAACAAAGCCTAAATAGAAGACCAGCATTCGAACTAGGCTCATAAGTAGGGACAAGGAGCGAACCAAAATTCCAAAACGGCTATCACTGCACTCAACGCTTCGAGAGCGAAATAGATCGAGACCAGAAGGGAACTAAAAAGACCAAAACAGAGATGGATATCCGAAACAGAACGTCGAATGTTAGCAATGATTTCTATCAAAGCTTTAGAAACAGAATAAGACAATAGGATTTTAGTTTGGGCAATTCATATTGCCTCTTTTTGGCTTTTTCATTGACTTGAATAAAAGCAAGAAACAAATACAAGAGAAGTGGAATCATTGATTCCTACGTACAAGGGAAATGGGAAAGTGGGGAGATAGGCTCCTAATAAGAAGGAAGACTAAGTCTCTAGTTATTAACAATCAACTGAAATTATAAAAACAAATAACAACTAAAATAATAAGGAAATAGACGGGTTATTACCGCAAATTTGTGCGTGATTATGGCTTAATTGCTCGGCCTCTGACCAACCTCTTACGGAAGGGCAAATTCGCATGGGATGAGGCAGCTAACGAAGCTTTCAAGAAACTCAAAGAGGCGATGACAACGACTCCAACGTTGGCTCTCCCAGATTTTTCAAAACCATTTGTGATCGAGACTGATGCGTCGGGAGATGGTATTGGAGCAGTGTTATCTCAAAATCAGCACACATCGCTTTTATGAGCAGATCACTTGACGCAGCGAAGAAATCATGGTCCACTTATGCCCGTGAGATACTAGCAATTATTGTTGCTATCCGAACATGGAGGCCATATCTGCTTGGTCGGAGATTCACCATTCAAATTGATCAACGGAGCTTTCGGTTCATGTTAGAACAGCGTATTCTCACGCCTGAGCAACAGAAGTGGATGGGAAAGTTGGTTGGATATGATTATGAGATCGTGTATAAGCCGGGGAAAACCAATTCCGCAGCAGATGCCTTGTCACGTGTTCCCGATAGTCCCGTTTTGAACACCATTTCAGTCCCGCAAGCATCACTTTGGGAAGATCTTCGTTCTTTGGAAACTTCAGACCCTTATCTCGTTCGCATTGGGGCAGCGACGAATCAGGGGCATCCATACGCATGGAAAGACGGTCTCTTGTGCTATAACAATCGCATAGTTGTTCCACCAACATCACCACTTGTGCAACAACTCTTACATGAGCATCACGACACCACCATGGGAGGCCATTCAGGTGCGTTACGAACCTTTAAACGCTAATCCAGACAGTTTTATTGGCCATCCATGCATAAGACAGTGGCTGCGTATGTGTCTCACTGTGATGTTTGTCAACAAGCTAAAGCACAAACGATGTCACCGGCGGGACTATTACAACCATTGCCTATACCAGAGCAGCTATGGGAAGATATTTCTATGGATTTCGTCGATGGTTTGCCTAAGTCAAATGGGTACACAACGACCATGGTGGTCGTAGATAGATTGAGTAAGTCAACCCATCTTGTGCCTCTATCTCATCTGTATACTGCATCAACGGTGGCCACAAGATTCATTGAATCGGTGGTAAAACTTCATGGACATCCACGCTCAATCCTTAGCGATCGTGATCCGGTCTTCATAAGTGGGTTTTGGAAAGAATTTTGGAAGCTCTCGGGTACAACGCTCCGTATGTCGTCGCCTTATCATCCACAAACCGACGAACAAACCAAAGTTGTTAACCGCTGCATTGAACAGTTCTTACGTTGTTTTGTGCAACACCGACCAAAACAATGGAGCGCATTCCTCCCTTGGGCTGAGTATTGGTATAATACTACATTCCACTCTAGCACCGGTACAACAC
Source organism: Kernera saxatilis (assembly GCA_900406395.1). Lineage (NCBI taxonomy): Eukaryota > Viridiplantae > Streptophyta > Magnoliopsida > Brassicales > Brassicaceae > Kernera > Kernera saxatilis. The sequence goes on along the minus strand of OVAY01001660.1, from coordinate 7,843 downwards.
CCTTCGAAGCACTCTACGGCAGACCACCTCCCTTGATGCCGAGGTATGATGTTGGCTCTACCCTTATTGGTGAAATTGATGAACAGATGAGGAACAGAGACGAGCTGTTGGATGAGTTAAAGCACCACTTAGCCGCTGCCAACAATCGTATGAAGTAGTTGGCTGACAAGAAGCGACGTGATGTGGAATTTGAGGTTGGTGACTGGGTTTTCTTAAAGCTCCAACCGTATAGACAGAAAACAGTCCTCAACAGGTCATCACAAAAGCTATCTAACAAGTTCTATGGTCCGTTTCGAGTTGAAGCACGTATTGGACAGGTTGCTTATCGTCTCAAATTACCGGAGGGGTCTCGCATTCACTCCGTTTTTCACGTATCTCTCTAGAAGAAACGGGTTGGTGACGATGTAATAGTGTCAGTAGAGCTACCACCACTTCGAGAAGATGGTCTTTTGTGCTTAGAACCAGATAGAGTTGTAAAGACAAGACAAGTACAACACGGTTCAATGGAAACAACATAGGTTTTGGTTCAATGGAGTAATTTACCACTGGAAGAAGCAACGTGGGAGGACTTGAAGCAGCTTTCTTTGAGTTTTCCAAAGTTCCAAGTGAACCTTGAGGACAAGGTTCTTTCGGACGGCGGGAGTATTGATAGGATACAAGAAGAAGAGATAGTCAATGATGATGAGGCGGCAACAAGAAGATCATCACGTCCACATAAGCACAATCCAAGATATCTCATTTAACGAAGTCTTAGGACTTTTTCTGTTTTGCGTTTTCAGCAATAAGAGAATTGGTCATCCTCGTTTTGAGGAGAACGTTCTCAACTTTCCCCATTTCCTGTCGTTGTAGGAGTTCATGACTCCATTTCCAATTTTTGTTATTTGCTTCCTTGTAATGACTTGTTTTATTTAAGTAATGAGAGAAAAACAAATAACAACTAAAATAATAAGAAAAGAGTCAAAGATCGTAGACTCATCAATACTCCTGTCCCCAAAATGAACCTTGTCCTCAAGGTTCAATGAGAGAGAAATTTGGTAAAGCTGGTTCATGATTGTCTACGTTGCTTTGGCCGTTGGTGACCTTTTCCATTTGATTATCCTTTGTGGAGGAGGTGTTGTTTACCACGATCATGAACGAGACGTTGTAAGAGAAGCCTAATCAATAACTTATGCTTCAGCGAGTTACGAAGGCAGTGACGAAGTTGGTGCCGAAGTCCACGAACGGTTTTGTGACGAAGTTCACGTACGGTTCTGCTGCAAAGTTCACGAAGAGCAATGGTTTTGGAATTGTAACGATGAGGCTTCTTGATTCATTCAGTGGTGGGCGCAATTGGCTTGATGTTGTTGTCATCATGGTGGGCGCAATTGGCTTCCCTCCGAAACCAACAAAATCTACATGGTTAAGATCCAAAGTGTCGTCTTCGTAAATGTCATAGATCGGAGCACCATTGATCTCTCTAAAGATCTCATGTTTCTCTTCTCTCTCAACAAACAGACTCACCATTATAGCTCACCATTATAGTGCCAGGAGCGTAGTGCTATGATACCATATATTAGCAATGATCTCTATCAAAGCTTTAGAAACATAATAAGACAATAGGATTTTAGTTTGGTCAATTCATATTGCCTCTTTTTGGCTTTTTCTTTGACTTAAATAGAAGCAAGAAACAAATACAAGAGAAGTGGAATCATTGATTCCTACGTACAAGGGAAATGGGAAAGTGGAGAGATAGGCTCCTAATAAGAAGGAAGACTAAGTCTCTCTAGTTATTAACTATCAACTGAAATTATAAAACAAATAACAACTAAAATAATAAGGAAAGAGTCAAAGATCGTAGACTCATCATCGAACGAAACTAAAAGTTTCATATCTCAAATAAGCCAACATCCATAATAGGCAAACCAACACAAAGAGGAAGCAGTAAAGACGAGGGAGATACCAAAGCATTGAGATTTGAGACACAAGCCGTAGATCTGAAGCACTAGGAGGAGAAACGTTTGCAAGCACGCCCGCACCGTCGACCTTTCGGTCTGGCTTTTCCGATCTCCCTGAGCCAAACCCCAACGGATCTAAGGCGAGTCTGACGACACACCTTTCCATCTCGCCAAAAAAACACTACGCTTCCTAATCCGAAGAAGACAACGATTAGAAACAAAAGCTATGAAAGAAAAGGGACAAAGTGACCGGCACCGGCGCTATGGAAGCCGCCGTGCACCGATCAAAAGCTTGGCTGGGTGGAGCATTGAAGCTGAGAGAAGGGGCGGCGATTAGGGTTTTTTTTTTAATCGGTCATTATATTTCATATGTTTTAATTTTTTTTTTAATTTTATCATTATTATATGTCTATATTCACAGGTCTGGTATTCCATAAAAAAAAATATTCTAAAGCCTGCCATTGACCCAGCTTCGTTTAGCTGGGTTTTTTTTCTACAATTGTTTGAGTCATTTACATTCAAAAACATTTTTACAACAATTAATTACAAAAGAGGCACTTTCCAAACTTAAGACATTTATACCACTGTTGTAAAAATTTTAATACTATCCTATAGAGAAGAAAACCAAGGGAACTAGATTAAGGAAGATGAGATTCAAAATTTAGTTAGGAATGATATGTTATTGACGGTTCGTTTGGTAACAAGAGGATGAAATCAGCTGGTTGGGATGAAATAATATTTGAAGATCGTGTGGTTCATATACTAATATCTTAACTTTCTTCCTCACTTTTCCTTTAAGTAATTTCCCAATCTGTTTTCTACTTTCCTATTATCTTTTTGTTTTTGTTTTTTGTTTTAAATTCTTATCCCCATCTTATTTGTTTTCTCATTTTTCATATTTTGAATAAGATACAATATTTGTTTATACACATTCGGTTACCATTCTTTTTTCTCTGTATTTTGATATCCGTTTTACTATATTTTAAACTTATTTGGATATAACTTTGTACACAAAAAGTTGGGATGTGAATGTTAGATGTGCATTAAACATGTGTACATACATGCGGTCCACTTAGCAGTTACCATATGTTCCAATAACAATGGACGGTTTATGTGATAAAGAGGACACAAAATATATTTTTCCATTAGTCATATTCGAGCTGATTTGTGGACTGATTGGAGGTCTTTTTGGATCGATTGTGGTTCATGGTGGAAGAAAGTTTGAGACTTTGACTATGAATTTTATTGGTGAATTGCTAGTTATTCTAGATAGTGTTTTATTAAGTTTGTGGACATTATATCGTGGACATAATATGTCATGGACAAGTGTGTGTGAACAAATTTTCGTGGACAAATTTGCATGGAAAAATTTCAATAGTATCAGGGACAAATTATAAATATACAAAATATCAATTTTTAGCATTTGATACGAAACGAAATCTGAGACTAAATTTTGTAGTATAAGTGGATAACCAAATGTAAATCCAAATCAAAATCTTAAAAATAAAACATTCCCAAAAAATTGTAGAAAACAATCTGCAAAGAACTAGGGGAGAGAGAGAGATAGAGAGAGAGATAGAGAGAGAAGAGAGAGAGAGGA
>OVAY01001659.1:0-26261 GCA_900406395.1 Kernera saxatilis | reverse complement strand
GTGGGTTGTTTAAAAAAAGGAGTAAATTAAACTACTAAAAAAACAAGATTTGGCGAGATATGTGTCGATCACCTTATAAAGATATATCATATAATTAAAAACTTACATATATATATTGATTATTTTAGTGATGTAAATGNATCATATAATTAAAAACTTACATATATATATTGATTATTTTAGTGATGTAAATGAGTTTTATTTAATATCAAATATTTTAAGTGATTCAAATTAAAGTTAAAATAACATCAGTTTTTATTTAATTGATGTTAAAGAAAACAATAGTTACATTAGTTTTAACAATTGAGGTTAATTCACATAATTATTATTATGGTATTAGTATTTTTTATTAGCATCAATTTTTTATTGATGTGAATTTTGTATCAATTTAATAAGTGATGTAACCAAATAAAATAAATACATTATTTATTTAATCGATATAATTTTATATAATAACATCAATTATGTGAAATTGATTCAAATTACAATTATTTAGCATTACTTTATTAGATTGATGCTAAATTAGTTAATAATAACATCAATTATTATAAGTGATACTAAATCATCTATATTTGTCTCATTTAAATATAAGTGATACAAAATAATATCATTTAGTTAAGTGATACAATTTAAGTGATTTAATTCAACCTTTTTTTGTAGTGTTTGTTTTGATTAGTCTGCTTATTATAAAACTTTTTTCCTGATGTGTTTCAAGTTTTTCTTCATAGGAATTAGGATGTTTTCGATTTTTGTTAAAGAATTTCAGTCGGGAGCAAAAAAAAAAACAAAAATGATTAGAAGCATCGGTCAAATCTCAAAAGTCTTCGTGAAATATGATTAGTTTGATGATCAAATGGTAGTGAAAATGGTTAATATGCTTGTTCAATAATTTTTATATTGTGTTATATTGTGTACATCTTGATTATGAGAGTGATCGTTAAAATTTTATACATTGTTTATATTGTTTGACCAAAAAAAAAAATTTATCGATCATATATAGATAGGGGCCTCATTTTATAAAATTTGCCTCAAGCCTCTACAAGCCTTGGCACACCGTTCCTATGTGTCATTGTATCAAGTCTTTTTTTTTTCTATGGCCACGAGTTAATTAATGTCAAAACTTTTTTTTTTTTTGATTTTGGAGCGCAGCAAACAATTTCGTTGTATAACACCAAACACATATCGAACCTACAAGCTAAATTGCTTTGACTGCCTTTTTAGCAAGTTCTCTCAAACACATCCGACGTAGCTATTGCGAAAAAGGTTCGATATGTGTTTGGTGTTATACAACGAAATTGTTTGCTCAAAATCAAAAATCAATTACAAACTCAAAATTCCCAAATTCGTCGATACCCATAGATTAAAGTTGTAATCGAGAATGAGTTCTGCCTCAATCGAACCTTTTTAGAGTCAAAAGGATTTATGAATTTCTCCACAGTAGCGAGGTTGTTCCGAGGAGGAGATGAGGTAAGAGAAAATATTTTCAATTTTTGTTTCTGTTTGGGAATTTAAGTGTATATACTAGCTATTCATTCCAACGAACATACATATTAGAATTAAGACATCAATTTTTCTAAAATTTTGAAAGTTTTTATTGTTTAACGCATTATTACACTGAAGTTCTTGCTAAATGTGGCATTGTTCTCGATTTTACAGTAACAAAGATGATGTTTTGAAGATACATCATACACATTACCTATAGGGTTTAATGTCATATAGAGAGAATAAGTTCTCTTATTCGAAAAAAAAAAAAAAAAAAGTTCTCTTATTCGAGTGGATCTATTAAACGAGATGTACGCGTTGACCCAGATCTTTTGACTTTTGACTTGGTCAATTTTTGTGGATTTCATCAACGAACGAGGAATTGATAGTAAGATAGAGCAGGTTTGGTATAATTCTAACCAGTGAATACATTCCAATGGCAAGATCGATCTACAAAGACATTTGGCCTCTTTTAACTTGATTCCGTTTCAGAAGATGCCTCCAGTATCAACAAAAGTAATTTTTGCTTTAAAAACTCTTTATTTATAGTTTTCATTATCGCTATTGTTTATGTTTTGAGACAATATATTTAGACCCGGGTTCGACTCCCGGCAGACGCAATTTTTTAAAAAGTTATCTTTTCTCAAAAAAATATTATTATTTTTTACTACTTTTTAATAGTAAATGCCACAATTTTCTTATTCGCCCTCAGCCTATATATGCATAAGCACGGCACTGGCACTGAGTTTATATCGGTATAGTTAGAAACATTTTATGACACTGATGAAAGATAAAGCTTATATAAAATTTTTGCTATATAATTAAAAATTAAACAAAGACGTACCCAACAAAAAAAAAAATCAAGAATATCTCTGTAAGTCATCAACTAAGAAATATTCTCGATAATTTCATACTAATACGTTGTTGCTGTTATTATTACTAGGTCACAAATCCCCGCGATATCGCAGGGGAAAATAGTTATATATTCATTCATAAAAAATACGAAATGAACAATTATGATAAATAGATATAACTCAAAAGATGTAACATATTTATAATAAACGGTTATACGTGAAAAATATACGAATTAAAAAAGTTATGAAAAAAGAAGTGATCCTTTAAAATATTTTTAGGAGTGTTAAAACTTTTATAAATAAAAACATACAATACGAAAAGTCATGATAAAAAAATGAGACACTCCATAACATTTTCATAAAATTATCAAAAGCGGTTATTAAAAGTAAAAATATATAAAATGAAAAATGATGATAAAAAAGACTTGATTTTCCAAAAAAAATTCTCGGTTTATTACGGTGTTATAAGTAAAAATCTACAAAACTAAGGAAAAATTGAAACATGCAATAAACTACTTTAAAAAAGTAATGAAAATTAAAGATACAAAAAGTAATGCATCTTTTCAACTACGGATCTCTCTATTGATCATCAACAAAATCTTATCAGAACTAAAGCAAAATAAAGAAATCCCAATGATATTGCGATCGGTAGAGAACAATCAAAATATCAAATGACAAAGTTTGTTCTCCATCGATCACAATTTCATTAGAGATAAATTCTGAGCAGATAAAATAAATTTAGAGCAAGATAAATTTTTTTAAGTCATCCAAAATCTGGGATAACCGCATAGTTGAATAAGGTTGTACATGACGATATATAAATAGAGTTCAAAGGACACAAATGTTAAAAGATGTAACTTTTAATAAAATTAGCGGTTATATCATGAAAAGGTACCTAACGTACAATAAAAAAACGCAACCGTTAAAAAGACGCACCCTAAGATGTTGATATAAATAGAGTTGAAAAGGCTCAAGTGTTAAAAGATGCAACTTTTAATAAAATTAGCGGTTATATCATGAAAAGGTACCTAACGTACAATAAAAAGACGCAACCGTCAAAAAGACGCACCCATAAGATGTTGATATAAATAGAGTTGAAAAGGCTAAGTGTTAAAAGATGCAACTTTTAATAAAATTAGAAGTTACATAATGAAAAGGTACCTAACGAACAACAAAAAGACGCAACCGTCAAAAAAACGTAACCGTCAAAAAGACGTAACCGTCAAAAAGACGCATCCCTAAGATGCATTTTCTAGGATTGCTATTATTAATAGATTATTATTTTTTAAATATCTCTGCTCTTAAGTTAGTTATTCACTTACAGAGATATTCTTTGCTTTTGATTTTGTTTTTTTTTTGTTGGTTCATAAGTATCATCACTCATCAGTATGTATAAACTGAAATATATTAAAAAAAAAAAAACAAAAAAAAAGAGATGAAGAGAAGCCACGTACCAAGATGAGTGTTTTTGAATATTTTAAATACGTTACACACTGATGATACATACTGATAATAGTTATTCTCGATTATTTCAAATACGTTACACACTGATGATAGTTAGGAAAAGAAGTGTTGATGAGTGCATAAGCAATGATGATAGCCAAGGCACAGGCAATAGAAACTTATAAACTTATTCACTTGTATTTTGCTTATTTTAATTCCTTCGCCAAGGTTGCGTATAGCTTCCGCACTATTAGACCAATTTCGATATAAGCCCAATTATCCTTCACTTGTATTAAAATAAGCAAAATACAAGTGAAGGACGGTTCGGTTTCGTGTGACCAAAATTGCTTATTTTAATTCCTTCACTTGTATTTTGCTTATTTTAATTCCTTCACTTGTATTTTGCTTATTTTAATTCACAAATGTTCCAGCAACGGTATTAAGTATTAAAAAAACATTTTTAATACTACAAGTTGTGACTTGACGCCTATAAATTTCACTTTAAGACGAGCAATGAATTTACTTCACTTTCTAAATCTCAAAGGGCCTCTCTCCCACCTCTTTCTTGTTCTAAAATGATGATTTTCATCCTATCGTTTCTCACGTATCTAGCTCTCTTCTTGGTTTTACCAAACCAGAATCAAGATGAAGCAGTGGATTCAGAGGCTGAAGTTCAACAATCACAATCAAAGCCATGCCCGTCGCGGCAGGTGTCGTTGCCGCCGTTATCTTCTCCCCTGAATCAAACACAACCACCACCTTGTTCCTCGGCACCACGTGTTCCACAGAGCAATCCTTCCCTGAACGTAGCTCCACCACATCCGATGAATCCCGGCAACCATGTACCTGATCCTCATCTAATGGACACTCTTAGCTGGACGGCTCTCGCCTATTGTTTCAATGCCGGTCTTCAATTCAACGCATTCTCGCAGATCCCACCAACAACGTCTCCTTCCGACTCCAGCTTCTGTCTCTGCTCCTCTACATAGCCCTTTGTCTCCTAATTGCAGCTAACGGGATCTTTGCCAGGACGCATCCAACATTGGCTTTCGTCATGGATCGACTCGGTTCTGTTATTGTCTTGATCTCTACCACTATCGCCGCCATGCCGACAATCCCAGAGTACGTTTCTATTGGCTGTGCCTTGGCTATCATCATTGCTTATGCTCATCAACACTTCTTTTCCTAACTATTATCAGCATTAAAAATAATCGAGAATATCTCTGGTCTTTAAGTTGGTTATTCACTTACAGAGATATTCTTTGCTTTTGTTTTTGTTTTTTTTGTTGGTTCACCAGTGTATTGATCAGTATGTAATGTATAAACTGAAATATATTTAAAAAAACTCGTCTTGGTACGTGGCTTCTCTTTATTTTGTTTTTTTTTCTTCTAATTACTCTTCAGACTTCCCTTTAATCTTATTTGTTTAGGATCTTTTTTAGAAAAAAAAAAAACCTATTCAAACTTGTGATTCAACTTTAAAATTGTTTTTTTTTGCACGTATAATAATTTGAATTTTTTGAAACGGATTTAAATTGCAAAAAAAAAAAAAACATTTTACGTAAGATTTTGTCGTACTATATTATACAAAATATATAGACTCACGCATGATATACATAATCAGTAGAATATAGTAATCTTTTAAAATGAAGAAAATATGTCGTTTTGAATTTCTTTATAGAATTTGCCTTGGAACTTATTTTAAGTTAGGAGATTACTTTTTGTTTGAGTTTGAATTTAGAGATTACAGTAAATAGTACAGTAATAATACCATACAAATAATTTTACCAAAAACAAAAATAATACCATACAAATAAAGAAAGTAACTAAGGTTATCCTTCCATAACTTTATACATTTTTGGCTATAAAACGATGTGAAGAAAAACGATGTGAAGTGAATATAACTTTTTCTTATAGTTATAAGTTATAACTTTTTGGCTATAAAGCGATGTGAAGAAAACGATGTAATCTGCAAATATTTATAAAACGATGTGAACAAAACTAATATTTATAACTTTTTGGCTATAAATATTCCCTCACTTGCACTGATTATAAATAATAATGTAGACTTCTAGTTTACGGTTATAAATATTGCTCAGAACCTGATAAGAATATGCATAAACTTTATAAACACATTCCCATTCACATCGTAAATTTCATGATCGAGTACCTAGGAGATATCTTCCGCCACCCGGAGGGACCAAAATATATTAAAATTGATCTATGTATAATATAAATACTAGCTTTTTTTATAGCTCAGTGGTAGATCATTCAATTATGTTTAGTGCAACTGATAATGTTTCTCTCGTACCTCGGTTTCTCCTCATTATGTTATTTATGATGATCACAAAGTGTTTCTTTTGCTTTCAAGCATTGCGCCGTCTTTTAGAGAAGCGTGTGCTTCGTTCTCTTGTCCTAGAGCTGACAAAGCTACGGCTTGGAGATAGGATGCGATATGCCAAGCAGGGGAAATGACTTGGGCTTTCATTGCATCGTTTAGTGCCTCTTTAGGGATCTCATTCATTAGGTAACACAGACTCCGTCTTGCGTAAACAGTTGGGGAAACCATTGTCCCTACCTCGATGAACTGCAAACAAATCCTTCCGTCAGACGCGTGATAGCGTTTCCAAATATTGATCACTACCCTTTATCAGAAAACCAACAGCAATGAACTTTGGATTATGGTCGGGAACTAAAAGTTACAACAGCATAAGAGATTTAACCTGAGAAAAGCATTCAATGGCATTTGCAAAGTCTTTATGTCGGAATGCAGAATCTCCCTTTTTCTTAAAGATCAGTGTGTCCTGCATCTGGTTGGTCCACATCTGGAAAGAGAGCTGAAATTTTGCAGAAAAGAAGAAACAAGCGAAAATGTATCAGATTTTTTTAAGGAACCGGATAGCCAAGGTCCAACTATTACCAAGGAATTGAAAGTGTCGAAATTAGAATCAAACAATTCAAGAGCACGATAGAACGCAAGGAAGGAACCTCTGTGGCTGCACCCTCGTCATCCTTATATCCAAGCTTTTCAATGATCTCATGTATGGCGGTTAGATCTGATCTTAGGCATGCTTCTCCAAGTGGTGAAAGAGCGGTGGTTGTGGCACTGTTGGGTATGCCCATCAGTTGATGAGAAGCAATCTACATGATCAACATGTTCTTGTTAGTCAGTTAGTGTCAGAAATAATCTTTGGAAAGCAAGAAGCATCAAGCTAATCTTGCAACTGTTTGTCGATACAAAAGTAGCAGCAAAAGGTAACAGAAAGATAAAAGCCTCTGTGATTCAGTATTAGTAATTACTGATAAAGCTTGCTAAGGATAAACAAAACGAAACTTGTTCATGATAGTAGGAAAGCACCTCAGGGTCCTTCTGAAGAGGAATCATTGCAGAGACTAAAGATTTTGGGTTAGGCCGTTCTCGGGCCTCATACTGCAAGCATCTTGAAGCTAACCGTATGAGTTCAGTCCCATCGTCACTTGAAAATTGACCCTCCAAGCATGAATCCATCAACATCTGAATGTTCCTGTCCCGTATGAGATCCAACGCCTATAATACACCATATAAGGTACTGGATTAGTAAGACATTATATTCTTCAAGGAGTTAGATTATAACATGCTTCTCAATATGAGTTCAGGGAGAATGCTTCCAAGTCAGGTTCCAGTAACAAACACTAAGAAAAATCACCTATTCAAAAGAATATTTGGAAAGCTTACATGGCTTGGAGGAATGTGCTTTCCACTGAGAAGGTCAAGCAATAGAGTTCCAAAGCTGTACATCACACTTTCTGGTGTCACGCGACCTGTAGAAGAAATAAACACACAACCCGATATAAAGACAGAAAAGCAGCCACCATCCAAATAGAGTATTCATGTTTTCCTGAAACCTGTTTTGTCAAAATATACCTGTTCTCAGATACTCGGGAGGAGTGAATGCCAGGTTAGTGCTGTAACTCTTTCCATCTCTACTGTTTTTCATCAAACCAAAGCATGACAGTCTTGGATTCGCATCCTAAGAAACAAAAACATAAATTTTATTCATATACTTGACAGGAATCAAAGCTAAAAAAATATGAATCAAACTTACATCATCAAAGAGAACTCTATAAGCATTTAGGTCATGGTAAAGTGCACGTCCTTTGCCAGTACAATACTCTAGGGCCTGAGCAATATGTAAAGCTACTCTCAGTCGCATCGCCCACTTCATTGGTTGTGACTCCCCTAAAGACATAAATAATTTTTTGCTATGCATCCATTCACACTTTCATGTACTAATTATTACAAGCATAACCAAATAGGAAAGAATACTGAATGCAGTAACTTAGAAACTTACAGTGGAAAAGATGTTTTGCCAAAGTTTCATTAGGCATAAACTCTGCAACAAGTAGTCTCTCCTCACCTTCAAAGCAACATCCAAGTAGATTTGCCATCCTATGATTCCTTAATTGACCAACAGCTTTGGCTTCTTCCTAATCTCACAGATTAAAGTCAAAGAGGTTAGAGTTTCTTATTGAAACGGATACACAAAGTGTCAATACTTGAATAGAGTCTATAAACTACAATGTCCCATTAGAACTAGATTAACACACTAGACCAGGTTGCCAAATATGACTCTAAAGTTCTTTGAATTCAACAGCTTATCCATTTCCAACAGATGGACAATGGAAAGCACAGAAGCTTTATCAGATAATCAAAGAACCCAGAACCATAAGAGAAGAGAATCAACCAAATATTCTTACCAAAAATTGACGAGAATCAGGCCAAGCTTTCCTGTTAAATCTTTTAACAGCAATTCGTGTTTGATTCTCCAGCTTCCCTTTATACACAACATTTGGAGCTCTCTCTCCATGCTCTGAAACTATATTCTCTACAGCGAATCCTGAAGTAGCGTTCCTTAAAGTATCGATAGAGAATTCACGAAATTGAGGCAAATCATTCGATTCACCTCTCCTTTCCTCGTCTGGATAAGAATTTCAATCATCAAAACAAAACAAAACAAAAAAACTAAAACTTGCTAGATAAACTCATCAATGGCTACTTACCTAAGCCTGTAACATCAGGATTCGATCTTCCAGACTCAGAAACGCAGCAAAGTGCAGATAGCTTCGAGACCTCACAGCCCATTTCCCAAAAAAAAATCAATCAAACCATAAACCCTAAACTACTCTCTTCTCGATCGAACTTCTACAGATCAATCCTTAAATAACTTCGTCAGAGTTCCAGAAGAAGATCGGAATCAAGCTTCGATATCCCCCAATCAAACGAGAACACACCCAAAAAACACAAATCGAGATCGAATCGAGAAAATGATTCGTCAAAAGAGGAAACAAAAATTAAACGAATTCGAAAAACAAACAGAAAAAAACAAACGATAGATGACGAAATCGAGCGTTCGTGTGTGCTTGAGCTAAGCTAACTCGAGAAAAGAGAATTCTGAAATTTTTCTGCTTGTCTGCTTCAACTTTCTCGGAAACAAAAGCACAGAACTTTGCCAGATAAATTTTTTTTTTTTTTTTTCTGAAAAAAGTTAATTTTTAATAATTTCTAAAAAGAAAACAGCAAAGCAGCCTCTTCAAGTCAACTCAACAGTGAGTCAAAAATACAGTGGTACAACTCATATTTTTTATATAACAAATTTAATTTTGGAATTACCAACGAAGTATATGTGATAAATTTGATAAAATACATCTCGACTTCTAAATATGAAAACTTTAACATTGTTTATTTATATTACAGTTTAAACTTTTAACAACAAAGATAATAAGGCCAAAAAGAAGTCCTAAACATACTGTAAAAAAATGTAGCCAGTCTAAAATATATATATATGGCATCCATATCATAAGTAATATATATAGCCCATTACTTTTGTACAAAATATTCATATATATAGAAGTCTATTACGTATTAACGAAAAAGATCAATTTTAACATAATTTTTAATCTATAAAATTGAAGATAAAGGATGTGTTAGAAAAAAAATTAGAGTTCAAAGTTTAGGATGCTCATATTATAACTAGAGGTTGTATATCTTTAAATCCTATAGACTTGATAAGAATAAAAATGTAAACCATATATAATGTGTTCTTGGTGGAACTAGAGCTCATATTTTATTGATTTCTATGGTCGAGTACTTTGTAGTCAAATGCTTGATAAAAAGTAAAAACAGAGCATGATTTTGTTATTGCTGACATATTTAATTAGTGAATATAAGAATGAATTTGAGGCTAATTTTCCTTCTCAAGTCACCTTTTTATACCTTCTTGATGAAAGAAGAAAAAAGGTTAAAACGTTAACCAACACACAAAAATAGAAAACGTTAAGCCGTAAACTAAACTATGTGATTTATCTTGAAGCATTCGAATAAAAATATTAAAAGCATAGCATCAATCAAACTAAGAAACGGATCCTTTCTCAAAAAAAAAAAAAACTAAGAAATGGATCGAAGGCTTGCAAAGAATTGGGAAATGGATCAAAAACTTACAAAGTTGGAAAACATATCCAATAGGTTAAAATTGGGCTTTTAAAAATGTGGCCCCTAAAAATAGTCATCTAAAGATAAAGTGTGAATAAACTTTTTGATTGAGAAAGCATGTTTCACAGTTTTATGCCAAGGTCAAGCATGTAAATATGTGAAATATGCATATCTTATATCTAATATAAGGTGTTATGATAGATCATCATGTTTGTTCTCTTCTGATTTGAGTAATGGAGAACTTTTGGGAAGAGAAAGCACATCCCTACCCTTATGCACATCCCTTCGTAGGAACATGCCATCTTAGGAAGAAGCACAACAATTTTAGTCTAATTTTGTGTAAAAATAAAATTTTATTTCGTCATTTCTTACCATTATTTTTGCGCTTATATCGACATTTGCTACCACTATTTCTTATTGCTAAAACATACTTACCGTTTTATGTTATTTTTAAAGAATATATTGTGTAAAATAATTTCTCAATGCAAACAATTTGTTTTCTACACACACAAAATTTTCTTATAAAAGACGCAAGTAAAAAAAATGCCTTTCATATTAAGCCTTAAACACAAAATAGTAACAAATAGTAATTAGCGAAATATTAGAGAATTGTATTTGAGAAAAAGAGGAAAACAAATAAAACTTAGGACTTAAGAGGACCATTATTGTCCTAAGCAAATAAAGATAAAAGTAATTAGACATTGTGAACTTTTTTCCTCTCTCTTCTGTCTCTATCTCTCACACACACAAACACTTGACTTTTAAGTTTTCATAAACAAAATAGTGTTTTTTTTATAAAGCATAAACAAAATAGTTGTAATAAATACTCAATACAAAGTATAAAACCCAAGTTAGGTAATTTACAAGATTATGTGGGTGATTGGTTGGTTTGTATAATTTATTCTATAGGTTTTTTTGCTGTAACTTTAATTTTTTTTGCTATAAAAAAAACCTACAACTTTAAAACCACAAAATAATTGATTTACAAAAAAAANATTTAAAAAAAAAAAAAAAATGAAAAAAAAAAAAAAAAAATGGCTGTAGAAACCCATAAAAACAGTAGGTTTTATGTGGGACCATTTAAAACACTTAAAACACGATTAGAAAAAATTGTGTTTATTTTTTGTCGTTTATTCGGGCAGACATATTTAAAGTTCTAAAGGGCTCTAAAAAAATAAACTGATATAGTTAGTGAAAAATACGATTGATGCTGAATAAAGAACAAATCATATACATTTATTTAACAAAACAAATTATTAATAATATTTCAGTTTTACATTTTATATAATTTTTATTATTATTTTTGACTGATGTCTGATTACGAAACACATTATGGTGACTTTTATATCAAAAAAATTAATGTAATGCATGTGAGAAAATTTAAAGAAGTTATTATACTATCACTAAAATACATTTTCTTAGAGCATCTCGTATAATCCTTCAACAAGATTTTATAATACTCTACGGAAAATTACCAAAGAAAAAAACGTTATAGTGATATACACATTCATTTGATAAATAATGAATAAATTTTCCACAATTAATGAAGTTCTCAGACAGCTTAAAAAAAAAAAAAAAAGAAGACAAAGGTCTTCATTCAGTCTTCAGAGTTCAGAGAATGCTTTAATTCAAAAGCTCACTTCAATTTTCAAAATTAGTTTTTAATACTTCATCTCTCTCTCTCTCTCTACTTTTGTCTCTTCTGTCATCTTCTCCCTTTTCCTCTCCTCTGATGTGCATTGCGTTTTACATCTCAGAAACCCTAGATTTCGAAATCTAGGGTTTGTTCTGTGTCTCTCTTTTCCTTTCTCCTAGACTGTAATCGTAGGAACTGCTTCGCCTATTGCCTCGTGTCTTAGCCCTGTTCTTCTTTCACTAGTCACTTCGCGAATTCAAATCTGCATTTATCTTAAGCTCAGAGCTCAAGATTTGCTTCTTCTTCCTTTTCCTTTTCTTATTCTAAATCTCTGAAAATCAAATTGGATCTTGAGATTAGTCTAGGGTTGCCGAATTTTTTATGGGCTTTAGTTAAAAATATTATTTTTTTAAAAACCCAATTTGATTTTTTGGGTTTTCTTCAGTTCTCTGGAAAAACCTCTGTAAAACCCTAATTTCTCCGATTTTTTTCTGGCGGTGGAGGTTTATAAAGTTTCCTACTTGATAAGGACTCTATCCTTAAAATCTGCTTCCTAAATCTATCCTCAAAAGGATTTTGTATATTAGGGTTTTAAATGCATGGAAGGTCGAGAAGCAATGGCCTTCCCAGGAGCGCACCCTCCTTTCTATTTCCCCAGAGGAGCTTTCACTTCAATCTCCGCCTCTCAATCCGCGAGTGCCCTCCACGCGCCGCCTGGTTTGAGGCCAATGTCTAACCCTAATTTGCAGCAGCACCCTCTTTCTAGCTCCGGCCATCCGTTTCCCTTCGGCGAGCAGAGACATCATCATCAGGATTTCAGCCATGGGATTCACATGGGCATAGCTTCTTCTCCGACTATGCAAGCGCCGGTTTCTTCTCCTCCTCCTCCGCCGGTTGCTGCGACGGAGCCGGTGGTTAAGAAGAAGCGTGGACGGCCGAGGAAGTATGTGCCTGATAGTCAGGGATGTGATCTTGGACTCTCTCCGATGCGTTCTTCTCACAAGCCTAAGAACTCCTCTTCAATGTCTGATCCTGATGCACCTAAACGAGCTAGAGGTCGACCACCAGGAACTGGGAGGAAGCAGCGTCTGGCTAATCTCGGTAAGATTTCGACTTGAAGTTGCTAAGAGTTAAAGAAGCTTCTTAGTGATTCATGTTTGTTATTATGTGAATTGAGAAGGGATAATTGGGATTCAGAATGTGGTTAGTTATCTTCGGTATTAGGAGTTATAAATTGATGTGAATCCCGGGTTTCGTTTCGCTCGTGACCTTTGATTAGCCGAAATTAGGACACTGGAGCTTAGATATGATTCTGTAATTGAGTTAAAGAAGTTGCTTTTAGCTCTGTTGTCAACCTACTCAACTTTGGTTAAAGCAATCTGACTGATTTCATGTTGCTTTTATGTGTTGGGATCTAGAATGTGGTTAGTTATCTTCGGTATTAGGAGTTATAAGATTGAGGGTGTGATGCAAATCTCAGGTTTCCTTGGGCTTGTGACCTATGAGTAACTGAAATTAGGACACTGGAGCTTAGATATGATTCTGTATTTGAGTTAAAGAAGTTGCTTTTAGCTCTGCTGTTAAGCCATTCAACTTTGGTTAAAGCAAACTGACTGACTTCATGTTGCTGTTAATTGTAATGTGTATTGGGATCTAGAATGTGGTTAGTTATCTTGACTCGATGGCTCGTGAACCTAAATAGGATTCTGTATTTGAGTAAAGTTTTTAGCTCTGCTACTCAATCTTGGTAACTGAATGATCCAGAATGTGGTCGGTATGATGTGAATTTCTGGTTCTCGTTTGCTTGTGATACCTTCAATTTTCGTGACTATAAAAGTACTTAGACATGAAATTGATGTTGAGCTTCTACGAACAGCTTTTAAATTAACAATATTCATTGCTTTGCTTTACTGTTTTAGGTGAGTGGATGAACACTTCAGCTGGACTTGCTTTTGCACCCCATGTGATCAATGTTGAAGCCGGAGAGGTACACTATAACTCTCCGTTGATTCTTTATTTCTGCATATAATATATCTATCAGATATTATGAGTTTGAGTTTACTCAATATATGATTTTCTTAGTAAAAAATCTTTTTTTCGTTTGTAGGACATTGTTGCAAAAGTCCTTTTGTTCTCACAACAAAGGCCAAGAGCCCTTTGTATAATGTCAGGAACCGGAATGGTTTCTGCAGTGACGCTACGTGAAACCGGATCCTCAGTGCCTACTCTGTCTTTTCAGGTCCAATCTTTTCCCAAAATTCACTTATTTCCTCTCTCGTCTCGCAAACAAACTCCTTATTCATCCTTTTTTTTTTCTGCGTAGGGGCACTTTGAGATACTAAGTTTAGGAGGATCTTACTTGGTGAACGAAGAAGGTGGGTCTAAAAGCCGAACAGGCGGTATTAGTGTCTCTCTCTCCCGACCCGATGGTTTTATGGTTGGTGGCGCAGTTGGAACGCTTATTGCAGCCAGTCTCGTTCAGGTTTCAAATTTCTCATCTTTAGTATTAACCGAGCCACTGACACATTCACAGTTGCAGTTACTGAAACTAAAGCCTCGGAACTTAAAAAGCTTGTCAATTGGGTCTCCAATAGATAGCATTTACTTTGTTGTTGAGATTCTGAAACTAAAACCTCGGAACTTAAAAAGCTTATCAATACTTTGTTGTTGAGATTCTGATTTGCTGCATCTTGTTACAACCGAGTCACAGTGGATAGTTTAACTGTGTGTTCAATGGTTGGCTTTGGTAGCTTTGTTGACTCTCTGTTGAAGAGATCTTGTTTGTCTAGATGTCTGCTTTGACTAAAAACAGAACCTTTCATCGTGGGTTTTGTAGGTCGTGGCGTGTAGTTTTGTGTACGGAAGTGCAAAGGCTAAAGCAATCAAGCAAGAAAACGGCTCAAAGGAAGACGACAACAACGAAAGCAATAACATGGAGACACCGACCAGGGAACCGCCGCCACCAGCAGCAACAGAGCGAGCAGCGGAAGCAGCTGAGACGCCACCGGACTTCTCTGCACCGGGATGGTCAGGCGGCAACAGATCAGTTGACTCAGGAAACGATAACCATCTCACTGATATTGACTTGACACGAGGATGATTCCATCTGTGTTAGTTATTCTTACTACTCTACTTAGAAAATTGCAGCAGCATACAGAAAATCATGGGTGCTGTACATAAACTGTTGTTGTAGATTTCTTCTTACTTTTGGATTTTCTTGGGATTAAGAGAGATTTCAGGATTTGTTTTTTTTTTTTTTTTAACATTTGGTTTGTTGTAACATAACCCATTTTCAATCTCTTTTAGGAATTTATTTATATAACTATAAATTGTTGGTCACATTAAAGCTTCGCAACTTGGTACTCTTTGGTTTGACTGACTGGTTTTGTGGATGAAGAATCAAACTTTTTTTCACCATTAGAGGTTTTCTACTATGATGTAGAATCCATGATTGATTTAGATTTTTTTTTTTTTTGGTATTAAAATCTGTTGCTTTGCTTCGTTTGTATTTCTTGTGAATTGTGAGTTTTCCGATCCACTTGCCTTTTCATTTTATTTTATTTAAGATGATAACAAAAGTTTTTCATGTAGAAGCAAAGAACACATGGGCAGCTGGAATTGGGCTAAGTTGAACCCGCAATATCTGGAACTGGATAAACTATATACTGTATAGAGTATATAAATTGTATCTAGTCACATTTTCCATAGTGCTCAATGCTCATCGATTATTAATTACAATCTCCATTTTTTAGGGTGAATTTGCCTAATAACCGGAGTGATATACAAGAATAAGTATACAGTACTAGTTATCTAAGTTAGCTGATTAAGTAAGTAACCATTTGGAGTCTAAATGGACAAAAAATACCACAAAAATCAAGATACATCATCTTCTCTGAACGAAACTTTTTATCCTATCTCATCATATTTTTTTTTTTAATTTCTTGATAAATTAATTAAATCTGACACAAAAAATACATTAATTCTTTTGCATATCACATGTTTTTCAAAATAATGAATATTTTTTTTTGTAATTAAAAACATGCCGTATTCTCTTAAAACACATGGAATAGAATGATTGTACTATTTATTATAATTTTTACGTAAATCGACTTCAAATCTAAAACCTCGTCGGAATCTAATCAGTTTCGCGGGAGGTGCAAGACCAGGTAACCCTAATAGCATCCGTTCAACGCTAATCGAACAGTGCACATCGTTTTCTGAGCAATGCCGGTTCTTAAACTGTTTTAATGGAAGTTGTGACAAGCCTGAGAATGTCATAAAGCTTTTTCAAGACTCTGAGTTCTGTCTGCAACCGCCAGGAGATAGTCCAACGAGGAAATCGGTATTCGATTCACTAATCTCAGGCTGCATTCCGGTGATCTTTAGTCCGTTCACTGCATATTATCAGTACACATGGCATCTTCCGGAGGATCATAAGAGATACTCGGTGTATATAAACGAAGAAGATGCGAAGGAAAAGAGAGTAAATGTGGTGGAGAAATTGATGGCAAAGACTCTAAGGGAAAGAGAGGATATGAGAAGATACATTGTTCATCAGCTTTTGCCTGGTTTGGTCTATGGAGACTCTAATGCTAAGTTTGAAAGGTTTCGAGATGCTTTTGATATTACTTTAGATAGTTTAGTTGAGAAATCAACAATGTCGTGTAGATTATTGTAATATGTGCTCTCAAGAAAGCCATGTGATTACCAGCTTCATTTTTTTTTTTTTTTTAATCTACCAGCTTCATTTGTTTATCGATAATGATGACAAATTGCAATATATATTTGGTTTTGTTCTCACCGGTTGATTTTTGTTTTTTAACATCCAGACTATCTTCATGTCGACTTGGCGATCAAAGAAAATTGACTTGGGCTAAAAGCCCATCGTCACATTTACAATAAACAATCAAAGAGACACACGGTCCAATAACATTTACCGCATTACCCATAATTTTATATACATCTAAGGTGGCAAAATATAAACATTACTAGATTCGGATCGGATCCGTACGAGAGAGTAATGTTTATTGATTAGGAGTTATAAGATTGATGGTGTGATGCGAATCTCTGGTTTCGTTGGCTTGTGACCTATGATTAGCTGAAATTAGGACACTGGAGCTTGGATATAATTCTGTATTTGAGTTAAAGATGTTGCTTTTAGTTCTGTTGGTAAACTCAACTATTGTTAAAGCAAACTGACTGATTTCATATTGTTGTTATGTTTATTGGGATCTAGAATGTTGTTAGTTAACTTGACTCGATGGGATCTAGAATCATGATTAAAATAGTCAACCGTTAATTTTGAAACGGCAATACATTAAAACTATTTATCAATCTTCGGAAAAATATTCATTTAATTCTCCAACTATTTGAAATTGGCACATTAAATCATCAATTATCACCTAAACATAATAATTTCTCAACTCGTGGTTGACTTTGCAAAATTATATATATATATGATAAAAATAATTACTTTTATTCTAGGCAAGGAAAACAATTGGCTTTCAAACTTGATATGTTTATTGGATTTGAGAAAAAAAAAAAAAAATATTGGATGCAAAAACTAAATTAAATGTAATGCATACTTTATAAATTATATAATTAACATTGATCATTTTCAAATTCGTGGGTAGCACCTTTATTAAAGGTGCATCCACCCCTGTGCACATCTACGTACCCAATTACATAAATTCTTTTAGTCAAATTGGTTTATGTTCATCTATGCGACTTAGTCCACTTCTCTCTCTGTGCAAAGGATTGAAAAAATAATTTGCTAATGTGATGATAAACAAAAAATGTTCTTGCACGATAAAGATCATAAATATTTTTATAAATTCCCCAAACCAGAAATCATTAGTGAAGAAAATAAAAACTGAGTAGAAATGGCTATCTTGGTTCCAAAGAGAAAGCCTACAACGCCCGAGACGACAGAAGATCCTCCTATATTCTTCTGTAACAATCTTTATTCTATCTTCTTCAGATCCACTCTCTATCGAATTCCTCTCTTAATTCTCCTGCTCTTTGTTCTTTATCTCTTGTTATCTTCACGCATCATCATCTCCTCAAGGCAACTCAACGATCCGAGTGTTGTTCTTAACAGAGATGTAGAAAAGGGGTCCCAAAAAACTGATACATTCGCCGGAGAGGTTCCCGTTGAAGATATAACGGGGTATGATCTTAAACCTACGAAGGAAGTGGAGGAAGAACAATACAAATACATCAACCCTAAGAGTGAAGCAGATGGGCAGGCGTTACGGGCAGTGATTAAGTATCTTCAAGTACAAAGATCTTGGCTATCGACCGGGGAAAAGGGCGAAAATCCTAGATCTTGTGAAGGAAAGGGAGTTTATGTTTATGATTTGCCGTCTAAATTCAACAGAGATATATTGGTAGACTGCATCGATATGGTCCCTTGGACTAACATGTGCGAGTTTTTCAAGAATGAAGGTTTTGGAGAAGCAATTGAGAATCTTGGTCAAGGTTGGTTTAGGACATACATGTATGCTCTTGAACCGATCTTACACGCAAGGGTTTTGAAGCATCCTTGTAGGGTTTACAACGAAAGCCAAGCTAAGATCTTCTATGTCCCTTTCTATGGCGCTTTAGATGTTTTGAGATGGCATTTCAAGAATGTCTCGGAGGATGTGAGGGATCGATTGGGGATCGAGGTTTTGAAATGGCTTGGATCGAAGGAATCTTGGAAGAGGAACGCGGGGAAAGATCACGTGTTTGTCCTCGGGAGTCTTTCTTGGGATTTTAGAAGAAATAAGCTTTCTTGGGGCTCAAGGTTCCTTGATCTACAAGAAATGCAAACCTACAAAGCTTCTTATTGAGAGACATGCATGGGAAGTCAACGACATAGCAATTCCGTACCCGACTTATTTCCACCCTAAGACGGACCACGATATCGCCAGCTGGCAGATCAAAATGATGGCCAAACCACGTCGGAATCTAATCAGTTTCGCGGGAGGTGCAAGACCAGGTAACCCTAATAGCATCCGGTCAACGTTAGTCGAACAGTGCACATCGTTTTCTGATCAATGCCGGTTCTTAAACTGTTTTAATGTAAGTTGTGAAAAGCCTGAGAATGTCATAAAGCTTTTTCAAGACTCTGAGTTCTGTCTGCAACCGCCAGGAGATAGTCCAACGAGGAAATCGGTTTTCGATTCACTAATCTCCGGTTGCATTCCGGTGATCTTTAGTCCGTACACTGCATATTATCAGTACACGTGGCATCTTCCGGAGGATCATAAGAGATACTCGGTGTATATAAACGAAGAAGATGTGAAGGGAAAGAGGGTAAATGTGGTTGAGAAATTGATGGCAAAGACTCTAAGGGAAAGAGAGGATATGAGAAGATACATTGTTTATCAGCTTTTGCCTGGTTTGGTCTATGGAGACTCTAATGCTAAGTTTGAAAGGTTTCGAGATGCTTTTGATATTACTTTTGATAATTTATTTGAGAAAATCAACAAGTTGGTATAGATTATTGTAGTATGTGCTCTCAAGAAAGCCATGTGATTACCAGCTTCATTCGTTTATCGATAATTAATGATGACAAACTACAATAAATATGTAGTTTTCTTGTCACCGGTTGATTTTTTTCATTTTTTTTTTTAACATCTAGACTATCTTCATGTTAGAACTTGTGCTGTTCTCGAATTATTGCTTCGGGTATCATTTATTTCTACTTTGATTTTTGACCCAGTCGTTTAAAGCAGCTAAAGTTCTTTCTTGTTGATATCGTTTGGCATGTAAGCTTAGGTTGTCCAACGTTTTTTTTTTTTTTTTGGTTGTCCAACGTTTCCAAGAGCTTTTTTAACTCTTTATAGAATTGACTTTGGCCTCTCGGTTCTGGTGAATTTACGTTTCAGATTGTGAACAATGATCTCGCAATGAAAATATACGTACCTGAAAGCGAAGTAGTAGCCTATATTTTAGAAACTATTTGATATGTTTACTCTTAGTACCTAGACCATATACACAGTAGCCTATATTTTAAAAAACTTTCTTCTTGTTTTCTTTTACATGATTAAGTTTCTTCTCCAACCAGTCCAACTTAATTAAACAGATCATCCTCGGAGTGTTCCTGAGGCCATTTGAATAGCATCTTGATTAGACTGAGGAGGCCAGGAATTCTAATGCAAGTTCTGGGTGTCTTTCAAAGATACGCCTCACAAAATCCACCTGGGAGTAAAAATGGGATTTATAAAGTAAAAACCCAAATTATACATAAGCAGAAACTGAAAGGTATAGTGATCAGTGACTTTTAAAATATTTATTTTCATTTTAGTGGTATTAAATCATAACTGATAAATTCAAAAAAAAGAAGTAAAAACTATACCTTGAGTGACTTTTAAAATATTGGTTTTCATTTTCTTTGTATTTTAGTGGTGAATTAAATCATAACTGATAAATTCAAAAAAGAAGAAGTACTAAAAAGTATACCTTGAAGATTGCTATATCTAAGATTTTCTTAGTACCTATACCTTGAATATAACTTGAGAATATTGTACTATTTGACACTTTCTCTAAAAAATTTAGTATTTATAACACTTTTGCAAAAACTTTGTTTCTTTGGCACTTTTGTGTACTGTAGCGGACGGAAATGCCTTTGGTACTGTTGTTCAAAGGTATGTACGTAGACTATGATAATAGTTACATAAACTCGTACATGCATATATATATTATGTACATAGACTTATACACTATGTACATAGATTTGTACGTACACATATACAATTGTACATAGGCTATTTGTTTGTACATAGACTTATACATGTATATGTACATACATATATATTATATAAATAGATTATGATAATAGTTACATAGATTTGTATATGCATATATATCCTATGTACATAAATTAGTATGTACACATATATCATATATAGGCTATTTGTCTATACATAAACGTGTACATATATATGTACATACAGATATATTATATAAATAGGTTGTTATAACAGTTACATATATTTGTACAAGCATATATATATTACGTACATAGACTTATACGTACACATATCCTATATATATGTTATTTGTCTGTACATGAACTTGTACGTACATATACTTGTACATTATAAACTTGTACATTATATAAATTCGATCGTTTTATAAAATAAGGGCAAAATGGTATTTTAACACTGAAAAAGTGTTAAATTGCAAAGGAGAATCGGAAAGTGTCATGTTGGCATAGGAAAGTTGGATAAGTGTCATTTTTGACAAATTCTTCATATAACTTTATCAGTAATGCTATAGTTGTCTTTTGATATAATTAAAAACAAAAAAAAAGGTACGCAAAATAGCAAAAGCAAAAAAAAAAGTAAAAACTAAACAAACTATAAGTAAACAAAAAGCAAAAACAAAAATGTGACCAAAATAAAAAGAAAAATTAGAGGCTTGAAACGAGACAATTAGAATATATAATTTGTAATTACTAATTACACCAAAAGATTGGACACACACGATTTTCTTGTGCAAACAACTAGACAACGCCATATTATCATCATCTAACTTTCTCTTTTTCAAAGGGAATATCGTCGCTTCTGCCTCATACTTCTGATCAACCACATGTATGAAGAATGCAAACAGAATAAAATAATGAAAACATAGAACTAATCTAGGTCAAAACAAACATTGAAAAATAATCTCGTAGCAGCACACAAGTTCCATTACACAAGTAGAGTAATAAAATATGAAAAATAGAGCTCATGAACTTACTCTTACATTCCTTTCTGCAACCGCTGTCTGAAAATGGAGATGGTTGGGTTTTTTGACTCACAATTAGAGGAACCCGTCTTTTACCAACTAGTTTTTTGACTTCTTCCAGTGAAACCAATTTCACCCTCATAGAGAATTTATTTTATTTTATTTAAAGCTAATAAAAGATGAAAAAATGCAAACGGAACAACCTCAAAGGTTAGACATTCATCTATAAAACAAAAATACTATGTGGGAAGATACCCAACCAAGAAAATATTGATTCCAATTCTGATATAATAGAGAAGTGTAGTGACGCCATATTTTCAATTTCTTTCCTAAAACTCTAAATTTTAATAAATTTTGAAACAAATTCATGTTGTGCAAATTTAGTGTAAGATGAGTATCAAATAACACTATATAATTCAGAAGATGATGAGAACAAAAAAATCAAACCCGTCAAGACTGAAGACAAAACATATAACTTTCGCAATTTGTTTTTTCTTTTTTCTTCAAATTCTGGAAATTAAGTCGAAAATTGACTTGCGAGTGATTCTACTATTGAAAACAATTGTGCCTCAAATGAAAAGATACCTTGGTTATATCTTCTTCTTCGGAGACATATTCGATATCTTCTTCATCGAGTGAGACATATTCGGTTCCACCGCAATAATATTCATTACTATCACCGGTAAACAAGCAGCTCTACTATGGATAAACTACGTTCAGAGTGATCCAAGGTGTAAGCTGACAGACGGACAAAATGCATCCCTGAATCTTTAGCAGTGCAGATACCTTATGTACATGTTTGCGCCTGACGACATATACATCAAACATACTCTTCAAGGGGAATAGTGAGTATGTTAAGCTTCTGAGTAGCATCAATGTTGCTAATAGTAAGTTTATCTCTCGTGGCAACTGCTATACTGTCATACGTTAGAAGCAGAATCAAATTTCACAACCAAATACTCTGATCAAGAATTGAAAAACCATAATTTGCATTTCAGTATACTAGTAGAATAGTTCACTGATGCATTTACTTAAGGTAAACTAAAACTAAAACTAAAACTAAAAATCATCTACCTTTACTAATACTCTAAATTTTAATAAAGTTTGAAACAAATTCATGCTGTGCAAATTATGAGTAAGATGTCAATTGAATTTTTACTCTAAATTTTATGAGTATCAAATGAAATTCATGAAATGCAAATTAGTGTAAGTAGCAATTCAATAAAGTCGAATATGTATACATCGGCCTTCTTCAAACGTGATGCAACAATCAGTTAAATCTTTTGGTATAGAGCTCTGGACTGCATCGGTCAAACCCAGAGAATCACACATGTCCATGATACAATACGAATTTTTCTTATTGTGCTGGAAAAACAACAATCTGATATGAGGCATATCAAGGACTATTAGTGTTTTGAAATTTTGATTCTTCATCGCAACCTATCAGACATATAGTGTGATTTGCTACTTCCTTAGGAAAAAAAATTAATTAGATAGATTTTCACCCTATCTTGAAATTATTTTCTTTAATTCGGGTTAAATAGCCATAAATTTATACCCAAGGAAGTGTTAATAATTTCTTGCTACTCCAGAGGATTCTGCCTAATAGGAAAAAGAAAGAGAAATTTGTAACATATGTCACAACATACATAGCAAATAAACTATTTACCTATGGCTGGCAAAGATTTGATATGAGTTTTCCAGCCAATACGGCAAACTATTTACCCAATGCACTTTGCTCCAACAAGCCCTACGACCTCTCTAGGCTTAATCTGGAAGCCCATATAGTTGTGGGCTGGAATTGCAATATATGTCAGGCAGTTATCCTAAATATAGAAATGAATGGACATATCAACACTTTTTCTGCTAAAAACTACTCTCAAGGAAGAACTCAACCATAAATTTGCTACATGAAGATCTCGGGTATTCTCACCCTCAACCTCTTTTGCAATGCTTTGGGCTTGCTCTTCTAGCTCTCTATTTCGAGGAATAAAGATCCTCACTTTCCCTACAAGCAGGAATGGATCAGCTGGGCATATCATCATTATAGAAATGATGTTATGAGAGGTATCGGGGGAAGAAAAGCCAGATGAGGAATGAGAGCAGCTCAATAGTGAATAGCTTTCCAAAGGGAATATCATAATCATAGTCTAAAGTGCAAGAACAAAAATAATCTATTCATTCCCTCAAGAAATTCCAATATATATAGATGTATGTATACCTATTCCAACAGTCATTTTGCATATCTACAACTTACCTAATTTCATATGCCGGAATAGTTAATGCCATGATAGGTGGCGCCGGCATCCTCACAAATTTCCATGTACAGTTGATAAAAGCAAACACCTACGTTATCTACAACTTAAACAAGTTCATCTGCAGAAATATTGAATGTGTTAGAGAATGATTTATGCCCTCTTGAAGTACCTTCTCTTTTACCTCTAGAATGAATATTTATGGAAGTTTCAAGAAAATCATTCTCTTTCAATGGCTTTACATCTCTCAGAAAAAAGTTTATGATTCATAGCCTCACCATCCTTCTCAACATCAACACCATGCTGGAACCACTATACGCAGATCCATTTTTAGATGCACTTCAACAAAATGCTCAATCATACATGTTGTGAGGTATGTCAAATAATCCCGAGAAGGCCTTTCCAAGCTTCCAACTTCCCCCATTGAATGCTGAATATATATATCAACAAGCATGACAAATTCAGAACATGATGTTACAGATATGCCACAGAGTGTCCACAACTAACCTGCATTTGGTGTATTTTTGAGATGTGACTTTATAGACTGCGCACGAAAGAAAATTCTCTTTCGACCAATATTAGGTGCTATAAAGTTATCCATTAGGAGGAGGGTTTGGGTTTCAACTTAGTCTATTAAACAAATTTCATCCAAAACGATGTATAGTTTTAAGAAGTGTTAAAAATATACACGCTCTTAAACACATATATACAACTAAAAAAAATAGGTGGAGGATTTTTTTTGTAGAGAACCTTTTAAAATGTAGATGCTGATTTTTCTTTTTAATTTTAATTTTAATTTTTTTTGGGTTAAATTTTAAATTTTTTAAATTTTAATTTTTAGGTATTATATAATTATCTTCTTACCTCTTTCGTTTTTACCTTTTTTTTTTTTAAATGAATAAAGCAGTAAAATTGAATAACTTCAACTAAACTATGGTTTGATTGTAATCGAAACAGATTGGTTCGGTTTAATTAGATTGGAACACGCCAAATCCTTACAAAAAAATGATAATAAATGAAGTTCAGATTCAGGGCTCGTAAGTCGTAAGACGTCACTAATATTTCCCAAAGTTGGTCATGATCTGGATGTATCCTATACTTACAATAAAGAAAACATGATTGTGATCTTTCAACAAATCGATTAAATAACATATAACATCGTAATGTTGTTTAAATAATACGTTTTTTCTATAAACATGCAATATGAATCCAACAGTCGCATAATTTTATGATTACGTAGTACTTAATATTTATTCATGATATAACGATATAAAAAAAAATTGAGTAATTAGAATGAGACTCAACTATCATTTAAGAACCGTACATTGTATTTAATTTGGTTATTTGGTGTATTTTCTTATAGTTGAAATGATTTATAATACAAAGTATATTATACTGAACTTTTAGATTACAAACTAGTTGGAGTTTTACTTGTGTTTTGTTTTGTGCTTTGGGTTTTCCATGGAGTAAGAAGACAACAAATTTCTATTGTTTTTTTTTTTCATTTCGACATATTCCACTCCTTTTCTTCTGATTGATAAAATTAATATGGAACCATTTTTTTTATCATTTGTTTTCACTATAAGTTTCGCCTGTCACACTCTACTGAAGCTGAAGACAAAACTTTCTTTAATTTTGGAAGAAAACAAAGAGTCTAAAACCAAATCAAAATTTGATAGCGAATATTTTAACCGAAATGCAAGCGAAACGTTAATTCTCCTGAGTAATTTCCTACATGATAATGGAGTGATAAACTGGTAATTGTAGAAAATGACCTCAAGCCTCACGTTAGATGATTTTTTTTTTTTTTTTTTCATTTTCATTCTTCATTTTCTTGTCTTTTTCAAATTTTAAGCAAAATAATTGTAAAGCATGGTGAGACCTTTGAAATTTATTGTGATTTTGTTTATATGGAGAGTTGAAACTAAATTGTTATGAGATTTATATGTTCTAAAATAGTTTTTTTTTTTATAGAGGTGTTAAGTTGTTATAATATTTGGTGTTACTCAAATCTACTATTTTTTTCAATATCTAAATCGTGAAGAAAATATATATTGTAAGAAAATGATGTGGAATTATGGAAATAAAATAAAATATATTGAATATCTATACAATGAAAAGCCAAGTTAAAAGAGAACAGTCCAAAAAAAAAAAAAAATTTCCTTCCAAAATCACTTACAATTAAATTATATTACTTTAATTAAGAAAAATTTAATAAGTAAAACTAAATCCTGCGCCATCTATAAAATCTAATTAACAAAAGGTAATAAAATAATTTTTGAAACTATATATTTTATATAAAAAATATATATTAATTTTATGTTAAATGATTTTTAACATGTGTTTTAATAATGTAGAAAATATAGTTTTTAATACCTTTTAAATTTTAATTATATAATTTATCT
>OVAY01001658.1:0-26274 GCA_900406395.1 Kernera saxatilis | reverse complement strand
TATATGTCCACATATCCCACCATTTTTGCCATGCTCACTGTTAAAATCAAATTACAAACATCGACGGTGAAGCTTCGAATCAAAATCAACACCAACATCGATATAGTAATAGATTCGGCTCAAAGCCGACGGCGGTGAAGAAATGGCAAGCCCATCTTGTCGTTATACTATTTTGGTGAGATATCACCGGAGATATCGTGGAGAAGACATCGTAATAAATGTAGGAAAAAATTCACGTCGATGCCCGGAGATTATCGGAGAAGACGTCGACTCCACCGGAGCCACCAGAGAAGATAAGAAAAGAAAGAAGAGAGAGAGTGTCAGGGAATGGTAGAAGAGAGAAAAAAGTTTTCTCTTTGATTTAGCTCAATATTCATCTAATTAAAAAAATGGGTAAATTAGCTCAATATACATAGAAGTTTGATTTATTAAGTTTTTAGCAATGATGATTTAAAAATTAACAAACTAAGAGAGAGAATTTTCTTTTATGCCATCCTTATCCTTCTTATTTGATTTAATTACATAAAATACTATTTATCTGAAAAATCAATATTTCAACGATGTTGCTGTTCATTGGTGG
The DNA here is from genome assembly GCA_900406395.1 of Kernera saxatilis. Classification (NCBI taxonomy): domain Eukaryota; kingdom Viridiplantae; phylum Streptophyta; class Magnoliopsida; order Brassicales; family Brassicaceae; genus Kernera; species Kernera saxatilis. The sequence goes on along the minus strand of OVAY01001658.1, from coordinate 25,694 downwards.
ATTCCGGTAACACTGTTGTCGATATTGGTAGCACTGGTCAATATTCGTTGCAGTAAATAATTAAGTTTTTAATAGGTAATTATTTGGTTAACATGCTAATTAATATATTTTCGTGAAAAATTCATGTTTATCATGTTAACCCAATTATCATATAATATGTTTACCGTGCTACCGATAATATATGATACTTGTAACATGTTAACATAGTAAATATATATATAATATTTGTATTAACGCGGAAATATAATAAAATCCAAGACATAATTCACCACCATTTATCATAAAACGTTTATGGTTTTAATGGATAAATAGTTGTCGTATTAACCCAATTAGCATACAATATGTTATCATGCTAACAAAATTATATGATACTTATAACATGTTAACAATAATATCCGATATTTATAACATGCTAACATAGTAAATATCTAGATAATATTTGTATTAATGTGGTAAAATAGTAAATATACAAATAATATTATATTATTATGTGATTTAAATATAATATTAATAATAACGAGATTAAGATAATAATAGTTTGTAATGTGGTAAGATATTAGATATCCGAATAATAATTATATTAACGGAAAAACTTTCTTAAAGCTTCGACGGTGAGTCACTGTGGAAGAAAAAACACCAAGGCGGAAGGGAAAATCGATTGCAGTCAATCGAGAAGGGAAGCATGGGCAATACATTGAAATCGAGAACCTCAACACACTTCCTCTGCAAAAAGCACATATCACATGAAAATTGCACCAACGGCTTTGTCGTTCTCGTCACCGACATTGGTTTCGGTGAAGAGTTCATAACCGAATTTGGTGTTTTTTTTTGCTTTTTATTATTTATCTTTCGTCACTAGTTCCTTAAACTGTTTTCTCAATTTTTTCAATTTTCTCCGGAGCTTTGACGGTGGATCAATATATAAGAAGAAACACAACATAAAAATTCGATTGCGGTGGATCGAGAAGGAAAGCCACATACGGTACAGTGAAATCGAAAACCTCAAACATAATATATGTTGAAAAATAAATTCCAAAAAATATACGATGAGCAAAAGCAAAAACAAAAACAGAAAAAAAAAAGACAAANAAAAAAAACGATGAGAAAAAAAAAAAAAAAAAAAAAAAAAAAAAAAAAAAAGACAAAAAGAAAAAAAAAAGAAATTTTTTTAACAGATGAGATATACTTCGCCGGAGAAAGAATGATGGAGAGAGAAAAAAAAAACACAGGAGAAAGAGTAAAATGTCATATGCTTTGCCAAAATACTGTTTAAAAAGTTGTCAGGTTGAAAATTTAATTTTACAATTATCCATTGTCATCTATTAGTATTACTCTATAATATATCCCAAAATAAACATATTTTAAAATTAAGTAAAATGAAAATAAGAAAAATTAAAGGCCATAATAAGAAGAAAAAGAAAGTCACCACCACTAACAAAAAGGAAAGCATCAGCAAGCAACAGCTTTATTCGTCTATTAAAAACGCATCTGATTCTTCATTCTTCCTTCCCCTTCTCTTCTCTCTCTCTCTCACTCCTCAACCTCAACATACCTCAGCAACAAACAAACAATGAGCTTCTTCATCGAAGATTCTGGTCTCATCGTCACTCAACTTCTCTACAAAATGGCGGTTCTCATCACCGTCTTGAGATGGATTCTCGCCTGGATCTTACGCTACCGATCCAGATCTAGATCCGCCTCTTCCTCCTCCTCTCCTTCGGTTTCGTCGCAGGCCATCAAGGAGAGCCTCTCCGTGACGACGTTCCGTGACGCGGCGGAACGATCTCCGGAATCAATCAGCGACACGTGCGCGGTGTGCCTCGGGGATCTGGAAGACGGAGATGAGGTCAGGGAACTCAGGAACTGTAGCCACGTGTTCCACCGCGAGTGCATCGATCGGTGGCTGGACTACGAATGCTGCGGCGGAGATGATAACGACGGCGAGGAAGATAACCACCGCACGTGTCCTCTCTGTAGAACTCCGCTCCTTGCTGCTAATACGTCGTGTTGTGGGGATTGGCCGGCCAAGAACGAACCCAGCTGGGCCGTTGAGCGGCTTCTCTACCTCTTCGGAGACGATCTTGTCGTTTGATTTTCATTTTCTTTTCCAATTTTATTTGATTTTAGTGGGAATTGATTGATGATCAATAGAAATTACGTAGTGACAAAGGATCAATTTTGTAAATTGGGGATTTTAATGGGTAGAATAGGAAATATGATAATAATAATAATAATAATATCAATTTTTAAACTTCTTTGTGTATCATCAAATTCAAATCTCCGAGTTCGGTTACGGATCTGAAATCTAACTTTAATTTGGTTAACATATGTGTTCATAAAACCATCTTTTCCCTGAACAAAATTAGTAGATTCTTAAAGGGTTCTTAAAGCTGAATGAGATCATCTCAAAGGTGATGAATGATAATTTGTCACTCGTAACATTCAACTTTTCAAATTTTCACATTTTTAAAAAATGTGATTTTGCTATAAATGATAGTATGATACATGTAGAATTCGGATGTCACTGATATTTCGTTATTTTACTATTCGTTTGATTTAACCCATAATTGATTAAATTAAACCGGACGAATTGAGGAATCCAACTTTTTCACAATTCTCTCACTCTTCATAACCAAATCATCTTTAGTTTAGGTTGTGATTGATTCAAATCAGAGTACTGTAGTGTTTTTGCAAACATTGTATGCGGATCTTGATGTTCCTCAATCAATTTCGATAGTGTTGCATTGTGATAGCCAAACTACCTAGATATTTTAGTCAATCTAGTGTTTCACGAGACAACCAAACATGTAGAAGAATTTTTACTGTTTGTAACGTTATTCATATGGACGTTATATATACATACTGTTCATGTTTATGCTACCTAGAAACATAGCCAACATCTTTACAAAGGCCTTCACTCGTCCAAACTTCGAGCATTTATACTAACTAAATTGGGCATGCACAGCCTCCACATGCCAGCCTTTTTAGCACTTAGATTTTTCCTTTTTGGGGTTTGGGTCTCTATAAAAGTTGGGACTTTTAAGTGTTTTATGTAGCTTTGATATCTTATACCCTAAGTCAGTGTTAGATACAAGTTCGTGCAAAGAGTTTTTACACTAAAAAAAGAAGAGTTAAACTCTAGTGGTTTTACAGAAATTCGGTTTAATTTGGCATTTGTACTTATGTGTCGGAGTGTATTTTATATGAACTATGCTTATGAAGAACAAAAAAAAAAGGAGAGGCGAAGAACAGTCGTTTTGATAAGTAGGTTGACTGTGGGGTCCACTCGTTTTTACCCTTTTTTTTGTTTGTGGAGAAATAAAAAGATAGAATCGAGTTTGCTCCCTATCAATACCTTCTTCAATGGCGGCACCAAAACAGATGTTCGATGATCAAGTTGATGATACGGCGGATTCACTGATGGAATCCATGAGCGAGGTGCAAACCACGATACTTGAGCTTCACTCGACGGTGGGTGAGTTACTCAAATCCATGGCCGAGACATTGAAATCCATGGCGGAGATGAAAACAGCGCTTCAACCCACGATTCCAGCACCGACGGTGACGGAATCAAAACTTACGGAGGATCAAGACCTTCTCGCGGCTCCAGCGAAACATTTGACTGCGGTGGATAACTCTATCGACGAGAAAGAGTCTCGCTACACTTATCTGAAGAAGATCCAGATCGAGATGCCAGTGTTGGACGGTCTCAATGTAAACCTCTGGATTCCCCGTGCGGAAAGATACTTGGAAATCGGAAATTTCACAGAGACGGAGAAGGTCCGACTAGTTTATCTGAGTGTTGACGGTGAAGCATTGAGTTGGTTTAACTTTTGGAATCGTCGTGAGCCATTTGTAGATTGGAAAGGATTCAAATCTCGGTTGTTAGATCGATTTGGGGATGTGGAATCGGGTTCTGCAACGAGACGTTTACTGGCTCTCAAGCAGGTGGAATCTGTTGTCGTCTATCTTGGCCAATTCGAGGAACTCGCGTCGCAGTTATCGGCGGATACACCCGATTTCTTTTTCGAAAACGTTTTCGTCAATGGGCTCAAGAAAGAGATTCAGGAGATGCTTCGACAATGTCAACCAAAGGGGTTGAACGATATAATCACAACAGCTCTCAGATTGGAGAATAGTTATTTTTGCCGATTGATGAAGCCAACACTCGACTATTCATCGCCAGCTGATTAAAAACTCTATACCCTTTTGGTTCTTGAGGCTTGTCTTGCTGTGAATAGGTAAACTCCGATTAGATCTTCTAGCAATCAAACGTTTTTCTATTCTGGGTTGTTTTGTTGTTCGACGCTTCATGCTATTGCAACCTTCAAATCGACAGTTTTTTTAATCTATCTCCAATGGCTCCACCAATCATTACTTTTTTTTGGGGGTTTTCTTTAAAGATGTATTTGGTGGTATCTGATTGAAATTAAATATGTTTAGAAATCTTTACCACGAGATATAATATGAGAAATCCCAGGGTTTAGGACTTGCGATCGTATATACTATTTGGGGTTTTGGGTCATAAGGTTGTATTGGGTTAAAGAAAGGTTGTAAACTTTCTCTTAATATTCTTTAAGAAAGACCCGAAACATGGTCTCCGTCTCACACACTCCATCCCTTTCTTCTTCCCCCTCCCTCGTATTCATTATATTTACACATCTCCGACTAATCTCTAATTCTCTATGCATAAATGAGATTAATATCTTATTATAGGTTTGACCATGTGATATCTTTTATTATGTCTGTTTTTGGTACAAATACTTCAGTGAATGGTAGAAGCCCTTGCTAGGATGGTTTAAATTTTAGGTTTAGCTCAAATGGAATCAAGTTCCTTATTGAACCACCATCCCAAATACCTTTCCTTTCCCTCCTTTCTTCCATATACTCATCTTCCCCAAACTCCTACATCGATATCTCTGTCTATATTTGTATATATACAGACACACAAAACACAAATTCTCATTAGACCCCTCACTCTGAATCTATCTTCCAACCCAAATCTCTCGCTTATAGAGATATGGGTCATCATGATAGATATCAAAAACTCATCTTCTTCTGCCTCTTCATATTGCTACTTCACAACACGTTGAAGAATGTGGAGGGTTTGGCATGTAACTGGGGGACACAGGCGAGCCACCCGCTGCCACCAAACATAGTGGTGAAGCTCCTTAGGGACAATGGGTTCAACAAGGTTAAGCTATTTGAAGCTGACCCTGGTCAACTCAGGGCTCTTGGCAAGTCCGGTATTCAGGTCATGGTCGGTATCCCCAACGATCTCTTGGCAACTATGGCTTCCACTGTTACCGCCGCTGAGCTCTGGGTTCAACAAAACGTCTCCCAGTACATCTCTAAGTATGGAACCGACATAAGGTAAATTACACTGTTGGATTTTTAAGCTAGAAACATGTTTGGGTTTCAAAGCTTGGATCTTTTAGCTAAAAACATGCTTAAAGTTTCTAAAGCTTTGATTTTTTAATCGTTGTGATTAATTAATTTGATCAGATATGTAGCCGTGGGGAATGAGCCATTCTTGAAGACCTACAAGGACAGATTCGTCCGTTTAACATTCCCGGCGCTGCAGAACGTTCAAGCAGCTCTGGTGAAAGCTGGTCTTGGCCGGCAAGTCAAAGTGACGGTGCCTCTTAATGCCGACGTCTACGAATCCAGCGACGGTCTCCCTTCCTCCGGCGATTTCCGATCTGACATCAAAACCTTAATGGTCTCCATCGTTCGGTTCCTCGCTGACTCCGTCTCACCCATTACCTTCAACATCTACCCTTTCCTCTCTCTCAACGCCGATCCTAATTTCCCCCGCGAATACGCCTTCTTCCCAAACGGCGCAGGCGGCGGAGCTAAGCCCGTCGTCGACGGGTCCATCTCTTACACGAACGTCTTCGACGCGAACTTCGACACTCTGGTCTCGGCGCTGGAGAAAAACGGATTCGATCCGAACAAGATGGAGATCATCGTCGGTGAAGTCGGATGGCCCACGGACGGCGACTCAAACGCGAATCCGGCGATGGCTCAGAGATTCAATCAAGGCTTATTGAATCGTATCATCCAAGGACAAGGAACGCCTCGCCGGAAAACGGCGCCGGAAGTTTACGTATTCTCGCTAGTTGACGAAGACATCAAGAGCATCGACCCGGGAAAATTCGAGCGACACTGGGGAATATTCTCTTATGACGGCGCCGTTAAGTACCCTCTGAGCCTCGGAAACGGCCGTCAATTGGTTCCGGCGAAAGGCGTTCGTTACCAGGCACGTGAGTGGTGCGTGCTCAATCCTCAGGCGGCGGGGAACGGTGCCACGTGGACACAATCCGCCGATTACGCTTGCCAGCTCGCGGATTGCACCTCTCTAGGGCCAGGATCATCTTGCGCCGCCCTAGACACCGTCGCGAACGCCTCTTACGCCTTCAATATGTATTTCCAGAAGATGGATCATCGTAGTGGCTCATGCAATTTCAACAGTCTCGGGCTTCTTACCAAGATAGATCCGTCGCGTGGTTCGTGTAGGTTTCCGGTCGAAATCGATACGAGCAGGCACGAGACGCTGCGGCAGCCGAGGAATGCCGGTGCAACTGAAGCAAAGTGGAGGACGGTGGCTGCGGCGGCGATGGTGGTTGGTTTGGCGGGTATTTGATTGATCCTTGGCGTTTGTACATTTTTTCTACAATTGTGTTCATTTCTCTTTCTTACAAACTGTAAATACAAACGGTCGATAATTGGGACGGATTGCATGCACATGATCAGGGCCGGTCCTTAGAAGAAAAGCAGGATTAAAACATTGGAGTTGATCCTCAGATTTTTTAAAATGAATCTGTATAGATTATATGTCTTTTAAATCGCAAAAAAAAAGAAAAGGTATAGATCATTTTCATGGAGTTGGCCGAATTTAGGCGTTTACGTGCTCGTTTCGATTAATATTTCCTTCTATACTGGTGTGACTTGCCACACCAACTCTTATTGAGTAATAATAGAAATGCCGTTTGATCTCACTCTAACATGAACTAGTAAAGGTAGTTATTATGTCACTCTTCCGTATAAATTAACTGAACTGAACTTATTCAACAAAGTTGTTGCAACTAACAAAACATCAATTAGAACCCAATGATACAATATTGGATTACATGCGTCTCTGAGTTTTTTTTGGCTTAAAACATGCACAATATTTTTCTTACCTAATAGAACTGATTCGAGTTCAAATAGAAACATGAACCCAAAACCTAATTTATGTGTGTGTGTGTGACTTCAACCTCTAATTTGTTTACCCATATCTCAAAAGCTCATATATATAAATTAGTTGGGGGCTTGATATGGTATCAAAAATTACCAGTTATTAAATTAACTGAGGGGATTATTGACTCGACTATCTTATGTTTAAAACAATTAATGAAATAAATTAAATTAAATATTGAATAAATAAAAACCAAATGGGTCCATAGCTCAGTGGTAGAGCAATTGACTGCAGATCAATAGGTCACCGGTTCGAACCCGATTGGGCCCTATTTTTGTTTTTTTAAAGATTACTAATAAAAAATTTCCATAAATTTTTTAATTAAATTATCAACTAGTATTGAAAAGTTGTCAACAAATCTCCCATTTCATAATCTATTAATAATAATAATTTTAGAAAATTTCTCGAAAAAGGTTGCGTCTCTATATATCAACTAATCGTCGTTGTGTACATTTTCACTTATAACCATTATTAATTATTCTAAAATTTTTGGAAAGTCTTGTTTCTTCATTTTCATTTTTTTTCACTTCTACGCATAACAATTCTAGAAAATACTTCAAAAGACCGTGTTTTATCATAACATTTTGTTTTATACATTTTCACTTATTACCGTGTTTTATAGTCATAAAATTCTTTAGAGAACTGAGTCATGAATCCTTTCATCATCACTTTTTGTTCTGTACTAGTTTCTTTAAAGTTATCCATAGAAAACAAATCTTATCAAAAATTAATCAGATAATCAATTAGCATTTAGCGTCTAGTTGTCAACTAATCTTCCATTTCACCGTTTCAGCTTGCAAATCTTTTTATATAAGTGTATGAGAAATTTGACTACATATGAGTCATTTGGGTTATCCGTACCCGATAATTCATGTCGGATCAAGTTGTCCAACAAAACATGATATCCATAAAAAAGACCCAATTAAAAAAAAAACAAATGAAAAAGGGGATTTAATTATCCCATCGAAGCCACTCAAGTCTCAATCTACTCTATGAAAAAAGTGGTAGACCGCTAAACTAACTCACCAGACACTCAACTCATCAGCTAAAACTAACTTCTTCATCCCCTCTATAAATCAATGCTAATTTCTGGTCATTTGGATATCATCAACTTTCCCTGGTAAAGTAACCAAGAAAATATATAATAAGCAATCAACTTTTATATTATAAATGGGTCTTATAGATATGGTTTTATTCGGGGTATTAATGGTTAATGCCCTTCTCCTCGTTGATGCCTCAAGAAGTATGCCATTTACTTACCAAAATCAATTGCAAAGGCATTGTAGCTCCACAAAGTACACTTCGCTTTGTGTCCAAACCTTACGAGAGTTTCGACATGGATCTCTTCAAGGTCTAGACTTTGTGTCTTTCCTTGTTAACAAGACAATCTCTGATTCCAATATGCCAATTCCTCCTCTCTCCTCTTCGACGGGTTCCTACGAAGTCGTTTCTCTGGAAGATTCCACAAATACGTTGCCTTCAGCTTTCGTCTCAGGTACTCAACATAATCTAACACCGTTTCTTCACAATTCTAATCAACATCTTTAGTTTATTTGTACTATAACAAATGTTACTAGAGAGAAAAATATTAAAACACATGATTCTTTATTGTTTTACCATTTTAATCTCTCTCTTTCATTTTTTTTTACCAACTACTTTCAATTATGGATACAAATGTATAGATATATATATATATTATATGACAGAAAAATTTGGGGATGTCGGACAATATAATCTACTTGGTTACTAAAAAAAGAATTATTCATAAAGTAGTTAAAGTATTTCTCTTTTATCTCCACCAAGTTACCTAATAATTTTGAAAAATCATGCAAGTACTAAGTCTCGGTACATATTATCCACAAATATCACTTTGTATTTAATTCAAAACTAAAAAGAAAATAACCATAATAAGGTGAAAATAAACTAATTGGAATCAATAACGTTACAGATTCATGTGAGCGGCTCATGAAGATGTCTACAAGACGACTTCGGCAAGCCATGGATGCTCTCAACAGCTCATCGAGAAAGCGTCACACCAAACACGACGTCCAAACATGGCTCTCCGCCGCCATGACTTTCCAACAATCATGCAAAGACTCCGTCCTCGACTCCGGTGGCTCCTCCTCCTCCGCCGCCGCCATCAGCCACATAACACAGAAAATGGATCACCTCTCTCGGCTCGTCAGCAACTCCTTGGCCCTTCTCGACGCCATCATGGAGAATCCAAAGCCAAAGCCAAAGTCAAAGTCAACCGTTCTTCCCCGGTGGGTCTCTGCCGGAGAACGGAGACTACTAGTAGGGAGAGCACACGTCGTCGTCGCCAAAGACGGATCCGGGGATTACCGGACCGTGATGGAGGCTGTCACTGCTGCCCACGGAAATGGCAGGTTCGTAATTTACGTGAAAAGTGGGATTTACAAAGAGAAAGTAAGGATCGAGAAAGATGAGATCTCTTTGATAGGAGAAGGCAACGACCGGACCGTGATTGTCGGCGATGATAGCGTCGCCGGAGGAACTTCCGTGCCGGACACCGCTACAATGAGTCAGTACACACATTCATTTATTTACATACATGAATATTATTATATATGTACGCACTTATAACAAAAGTTGATTATGTGATAAAAATGCAAATTTTGCAGCGGTTACGGGTGACGGATTCATCGGACGGGATATCGGAATCAAGAACACGGCAGGGCCTGGAGGAAAACAAGCCATAGCATTAAGCATCACATCGGACCGGTCAGTGCTATATAGATGTAGCATCTCCGGTTATCAAGATACACTCTACGCAGCTGCTCTGCGTCAGTTCTATAGAGAATGCGATATTTATGGAACCATAGATTTCATATTCGGAAACGCAGCTGCTGTTTTCCAAAGCTGCAACCTCTTCTTGCGTCGCCCTAATGATGTCAAGGCCTATAACGTTATTCTAGCCAACGGGAGGACGGACCAGCGTCAAAATACCGGATTTGCCCTTCATAGTTGTAGGATCAGGACGGATATAGATTTTTCGGCCGTGAAACATAGGTATAACTCGTACTTAGGACGGCCGTGGAAGAAGTATTCGAGGTCTATAGTGATGGAATCGTATATTGATGATGCGATCGCGGAGGAAGGATGGGCCGGGTGGTTAAACTCTGGAGACGAAGTGCTAAAGACATTGTACTTTGGAGAGTTCAATAATTATGGTCCTAAAGCTAGAGTTTCCAAGAGAGTGACGTGGCAAGGGTTTCACTTGATTGGGTTCGAAGAGGCAAGTTATTTCAGCGTTGGTAAATTTATCGATGGAGTTTCTTGGTTGCCCTCTACGGGAATCAGTTTCGCTTCGGGGATTTAATTACTGACAGAGAAAAATGGGAAGAGAACGGTTCAATTCAAAGTTTAAGATTAAAATATACAATTTAAAGTGATTAACATCGAATGTAAATTCATTTTTATATGGTAAAGATTATATGTTTGCAACATGGGTCCATAGCTCAGTGGTAGAGCAATTGACTGCAGATCAATAGGTCACCGGTTCGAACCCGGTTGGGCCCTATTTTTTATAAAAGGCCACTAATAAAAAATTATATATATTAAAAACAGAAGTAAAATTTTATTTTTACTATTTTGGTTTAATTTGCCTGGGTTATAAATAATTTTGCTATCTCGCTAGTTGATATTCCAATTCACGGCTTCAACTCGCAAGATTTTTTTTTTTGTATTTTATATATATTAAGGAAATGAAAATTTTGTTTTTAATGTTTTGGTTTAACTTGTTCTTGTTATATATATATATATATATATATTTGTTTTTTTGCTATTTTAAATGGATTAGTAGAAAATTGACTAGACTATGTGAAGTTTCAAAATTTTTAATTTAATTAAGTTGTTGACAACAAAATTTGTTTGACTTTTTTCTCTTTATCTTATGTTTTATTATACAATTTTGGATGGTATTGGAGAATCTTTGATACTGCTAACACGCAGAAATAAAAGTACTCCATTGCTTTATTGAATTTTCAATGATAGTATAAATTATAAATACCCAACCAAATATTTTTGTATTATATTATTTTGAAGAATTATTTAAAAGTACAACAACAAATATGTACGGGACCAAGTTTATCGAGCAAGCATCGGCCAATAGTGCCCCGTGGGAATTCGGGCGGTCCACATGGAATTTTACATTGGTCGTCAGTAGTGCACCCACCTCTAAATTTGCACTCTACAGGCTCCGCCTTTTTTGTCTCCAACACTATAAATTGTCCAAAAAATCAATTATGACCATTAGTTTACTATATTTTTTCTTGCGAAATTATGTATCTAAATATAATAAATCACAAGTTAATTTACAAAAAAACTGATACTCTCTTCTTGTGACACATGTCATAAGTCTAATATTCTTTACTTTTACATTTTTTTAATAAAAATTCACTTATTATTCTATTTAAAAAAAATTACTTTCTTAAATAAAAAAATTTTACTTTTTTTTCTCCACATCCACGATCTCCATCTCTTTCTGTTTACTTTATTTTTTAAAAATCTTTTAAATCCCACAAAAAAATATATTAATTTTCTTTATATTTTTTTCGTAAAAATTAAAGATCCATACCGAAAATATTAATATATTTATGTGGGATTTAAAAGATTTCATAAAAAAAAAATCCTTCTGATTTCATAAAAATAAAATTCTTCTGCATCCTTTTTATATATTTTTTATTTGGAACTTTCATATTTTTTAATTTATTATTAAAAATTATAAAACATATCATTTTTCTTGAAATTATGAATGCTACTATGTGCATTCGTTTTTCTAGGGTTTAATTTTTTAATCTTATGAAATAAATAAGATTTGTTTATATAAAATTTAATTACTTTATAAATAGAAACAATATGGAAAATTCTTTCACCCATTGCCTAAAAAGTCATTTCATAAAATATTGTTTGTATTTTTATGTTAAACAAATTTAACAAAAAAAATTTAAATTCAGATTATAAATAATTGATCTATTATAACTATATATGATCTAAAATATTTGTTCTAAATTGATCCCGTGCATTGCACGGACTCCATACTAGTTGTTCTATAAAACAATGTCTACCAATTTGTATGTGGCTAATGTTGTTATTGCTGAAAAAAATGTAAAATTGAAAACGTGTGTAGCAAAATTTCAAACGAAAAAATGAAATTTATAAATAACTTTGAAAAGGAGAAAAATAAATACTAAATAAAAGATTTACTCTTTGATTGGGAAGTAAATAGGAGAGAATATGCAATGAGCATGACTGCAAGTTGAAACTTTGACAAAGCCATTTTGTTGAATGAAATTTTGATAACCAAGTTTTTATTTTTGGGCCTGTAGATATTAAAAGGAAGAGCATGCATATATATATACACGGAATAATCAAGTTTCAAAATCGAAATGGTTTTTTTTTGTCAACTATCAAAATTCGAAATGACTTTACAAGTTAAAATTTGGCAATAGAGTTATCTCTTGAAAAAATGTTTGGTAAAATCATAAAGATAAAATCAAAATTGTCCCATAAAAAATTATATATGGTCAAATCTTCACCATGGTTTTTTTTGTCAACAAATTTGATTTCGTTTAAGGAAACTTAATACATGCAAAAACAACTAAGAAGAAAACAAATCTTAGAAAGACAAATTCTCTATATATAATCTACAAAGAAAAATTCTAAAATTTTTTTAATATGTAAATAATTATATCCTGTCATTAACATTTATAACTAGATCTCTAGATTATTTTATATTTTTCATTAAATTTATTTATGTTTATCATTACAACCACACTAATATTAATTCCATAAATGATTTAAAATATAAGAATTTTCATAAACTAAATAAAAGGGGAGTTATTGGATCAATGATAAATTCAATCTTTATGTTTTATAATCAACAAGATTTAAAATTTGATATAATTTATCTGCCAATTTCCTTTTCACGATGTCAACTGATGAAGTAATGGGTTAAGTTAGTTTGGGCTTAAAGAGCTAAGGCGAGCAAGGCCCAAGAAGGAAAACTGACCCAACGCAATCGAGACTTGTCGAAGAAGCCTTTGCCTCCATCTTCTTGTTAAAATAGTTGTGGCGCTTCTTTCAATTCATTTTCAGAGTTTCGCCATTTCCCTCCACTCGCAAAATCTCATTTGCTCTCTCGCTTTCTCTGGTGCCACGAGTCTCTTGTGACTGAGAGCGATGACGACATTGGAGCAGCGGAGAAACCAAAATTCTATTCAACAACAAGACGATGAAGAGATCCAGCACGGCCCTTTCCCCGTCGAACAGCTCCAGGTACAATTTCTCCAGTTTTTTTTTTTCTTTCGTTTGTAGTGGAAATTTACCTTCTCGGTGCATAAGCTTCACCAGATCTTGCGCTTATCGAAATGGGCTCGGGTTAGATTCACTAAAGAATTCTTCTTTTTGTCTACCCTTTGTCCGTTCTCGCGATGCGAAAGAGGTGTGAATTGGAGCGAGAATTGGGTTTCGCTACGGCCTGTAGAGTGAAACATCTTTAGGGTTTTGTTCAATTCAGATAAAATTAACACTTTTATGGTTTTTTCCTTTCGCGAATACATGTTCTATCCATTCAGTATTGGGGAATTTCTTTCTCTGTGATTCCAGTGTCATATAGCTCTCTGGGTCGTCTCAGTTCTTTTAATTTGCATCCATAAAAAGAGATGAATCAGTGTTTTTTGTTCTTCTGGTTAGATGTCTCTTGGTTATATCCTCTTTCATCTCTTTATTCCTTCAAAGTTCAGGCGGCAGGTATAGCTTCTGTTGATGTAAAGAAGCTTAGGGATGCTGGTCTCTGCACTGTTGAAGGTGTTGCTTATACTCCAAGGAAGGATCTCTTGCAGATTAAAGGAATTAGCGATGCCAAGGTTGACAAAATCGTAGAAGCAGGCATGTCACATGAAAATAACTTACATTCCTTCTCTGTTAATTACATAACACCTCTCTGATCCTTTTAGAGTTTATGCATTTCTTATTTGTGTTTCCCTCTGTGACAGCTTCAAAGCTGGTTCCTCTGGGTTTCACTAGTGCTAGCCAGCTCCATGCCCAGCGACAGGAGATAATTCAGATTACCTCTGGATCACGGGAGCTTGACAAGGTTCTTGAAGGTTGGTTCTGACTTTTGGTGCATCTTAAAACGGCATTCTGCTATTATGGTCTTACTTTCCCGTACTCTCAACAGGAGGAATTGAAACTGGATCCATCACTGAGTTATATGGTGAGTTCCGCTCTGGAAAGACTCAGTTGTGCCATACACTGTGTGTAACTTGTCAAGTAAGAACCCCTTTTGAATAAACCACTCAGCTATTATTGCTTATCTAGTAGGAATCAATGATATGAGAAAATATTCACATTAAGGTTCATGTTTAAATGATTAGCTTCCCATGGATCAAGGAGGTGGAGAGGGAAAGGCGATGTACATTGATGCCGAGGGAACATTCAGGCCACAAAGACTATTGCAGATAGCCGACAGGTATGCTATCTTTGTAACACATGTGAGATCATGATGGAGTAAGAACCCTTTTGAACCCATAAGAAAATCGATTAAAATGATGCAGGTTTGGACTAAATGGAGCTGATGTACTGGAAAATGTTGCCTATGCTAGGGCATATAATACTGATCATCAGTCAAGGCTTTTGCTTGAAGCAGCGTCAATGATGATTGAAACAAGGTGTATTGAGTGTCTTTTGGTGTTCAATTCCATTATGTCCATCGTGAGAGTGCTAACTGTGAAAGTTATAATGTCACAGATTTGCTCTCATGATTGTCGATAGTGCTACCGCTCTCTACAGGACAGATTTCTCTGGAAGGGGAGAGCTCTCAGCCCGACAAATGCATCTTGCAAAGTTCTTGAGAAGTCTTCAGAAATTAGCAGATGAGGTGAACATTCAGTTGTACTAACTGTATTATTTTCTAAATTGCTCTGAGACACCATCCTGAAGTTTTCTGTCCCATGTTTAATGGCTCTAGTTTGGTGTGGCTGTTGTTATAACAAACCAAGTAGTTGCACAAGTAGATGGTTCAGCTCTTTTTGCTGGTCCACAATTTAAGCCGATTGGTGGGAATATCATGGCTCATGCCACTACAACAAGGTCTGTAACGTCTGCATATTTGAATCCTTGTTTCTTTTTTTGTTAGGGGTCATTGGCAAAGTGAGTTTGTTTATCATGTATCATATACAGGCTGGCTTTGAGGAAAGGAAGAGCAGAGGAGAGAATCTGCAAAGTGATAAGCTCACCATGCTTGCCTGAAGCAGAAGCTCGATTTCAAATATCTACAGAAGGTGTTACAGATTGCAAGGATTTATTTTTTTTTTTTTTTTTTGTTTGGGCAACAAATGGCGTTGCTTCTCAGCCTTTGTGATCTTTGCAATCCCTTTCACTTGTAATATCAAGAAACCTTTTCTTTAGTTGCTCATCACTGTCGATCAAGAAGAGATTATGTAAGCATAGAACTATAAAAGTAGTGATGAGGGAGCAAAAAAGCTCTTTGTAAGTAGGATTTAAGCAGTAACGAAAGTTGTTACCTTTTTTGTTTCACAAGCCTCATGTATGACTGCACATACACTGTCCTCTGTTTCACACCCTTATGGCTCATCTTATTACTTACTTGACATTGTTTGTTTCATCTAATACGCCTTATTCTGCACCGCCTATCTAGTCTTATTGTCACCGTTCGGGTTCTTAAATAGTAATTCTTATTCAACCGTATAAGTAGACACGCTAAGCTCCCCCAACATTAAAAGGATAGCAATCTTTATATAGTCAATGTTTACTTTAAAATCTGTCAGAAGGAGCGATTGCTTGCCTTTTACCATCTCTGATATTTTTTTGTTGGCGTCACCATCTCTTATATTCAAACCTGTTTTGTTAAAATTTTGCTACAATGACTCATTCTCATGATGAGTCATGACAATTGATGATTTATTAGTTAAAATAAAGAATCGATGTGAATGCATATTTTAAAAAGAAAACAAAAAGAGTGAATAAAAACTCCTCGAAAGTGCAGCTTATTCCATTAGAGACCAGACAGCTGTAGGTATAGCATTGTCACGGGTATTATTATTTTTATAAAATCCCTCTGATAATTAATTAATTAGAAATTGTGGTTTACGTCGGCTCTTTCTTTCCCGATCCAATCTTCTCCTTCTCTCTCTCTCGACAGAAACAAAGAAAACAGCTGAAACATATCATCACCTCTCTCTCTCTCTCTCTATACATCATAAAACCCTTTCTCTCTCTCTCCTCCCATCTTCTTCTCCATTTAAACTTCTCTTCTTTCAAATTATCAATTTCTCATCTCATCTTCTGTTATTCCGTATTCATCTTTTGATTCTACGAATCTGAGCTTCCTTCTTCATTACTTTGAGCTTCCGGAGTGGTGATTTCCGTGATCGGCTCTGTTTAGTTGCTTTTCGTTTTCCGTTTCTATTTAGTCCCATTTGTTCGATTCGAGAGCAGCAGGATACATCACTAGAGAGGTTCTGGAGACTTTTCTGAGGCTGCTCGATTTTTTGTATGTCCACGGTGCGAATCTCGGGGCAAGAGATTCGTGTTGTGAGTGAAACCAACGAGCTTCGGCTCCGTGGTCAGGTTTTTGAGTATCTTTGATTTGGTTGTGTGTGAATTCGCCATCTATTTTTCTTCCGGAGAGAATTTGCTACTTTTGATTCTGTAAATTGGTGAATGCTCCGGCGAGAGATTCCCTGAGCCAGCGGCTTGGGCATAGATCTGTAAGTCAAAGGGTCACTGTCAAAAGAACTAGTAATTGGGAATCAGCTATTGACCTCATCGCCATCAATGGAGAATGGAGGCTCAGGCTCATCTGCTCTTCAAGGCTGTATGCAAGAATTCAAACTCTTCGAGACTCAATCGGTAATTAGAACTTCTACCTTGTGTATTCTCACTGCCATTTGATTGCTAGGATCATTTGCGTGAGATCATTTTTTTTGTCTTGTATTACTGCTTCACCCAGGTTCATTGACTGTCACTAAGATGATATATTTTTTCAGAACTTCTACATGATTGGTTGGAATGGTAGTGGAGTGTATAGAGTACTAAAGATAGACCGGCTGGATGCGTCTGAGCTTAATGTCAGTGAGGATTCGACTGCGTATACAAAAAAAGAATGCTACGAGTTGCTACAACGGATACATGAAGGAAACAAGGCGACAGGCGGACTGAAACTTGTCACTGTTTGTTATGGCATCATTGGTATGTGTTTTGTCTCAAGTTATGTTTCCATGAGAGTAGATGGTTTTAACTTTACAGCTTGTTCTCACCATTTTTTTTCTTCCTTTTATGTGGTCTCAGGGTTCATTAAGTTTTTGGGACCCTACTACATGCTGGTTATAACTGAAAGAAGAGAAATAGGTGAAATTTGTGGTCACAGTGTCTATGAAGTGTCAAAGAGTGAGATAATTTCATTGCAAAATTCTAGTGTGCTTTGCAACATTGCAAATTCAAGAGACGAGAACAGGTATTTTGATATAACTTTTACAACATTATGCCCTTTTTTTTTTTGGCTCCAAGCCTATTGTTGAAGAAGACTTCTGGTTTCCTTTTCTGCTTGGTGAAAAGAGAGAGTGCACCTCTTTAGTTATTACACCCTTCCACCCTTTTTATGAACTGAAGTCATTTAATGCATTGGTGTTTCACACTGGTTGATAAACAGGTACAAGAGGCTCCTGTGTGTGGTGGACCTTACTAAGGACTTCTTTTTCAGCTATTCGTACAATATAATGCGAAGTTTCCAGAAGAATATATGCGACCATGAGAGTGGAGGTGCTCTCTATAAGAAAATGTTTGTGTGGAACGAGTTCTTGACTCGGGGTATTCGACATCATCTTCGGAATACTGTGTGGACTGTAGCGTTGGTGCATGGTTTCTTTAAGCAGGTAAGAATTGTATTTTTTTTATGCCCCTCGCTGCTAGAGAAAAGAAAGTTTGCCCGAATCAAATGCAAATATTTTTTTTCTTTTCTCACAGCAGTAGTCTTTTTTATTTATGTACCATTTTCTTTGGGATCACTGTTTGCTTCCCTAAATCATGTTTTGTCTTCCACCAAAATGTCTGGAAAAAGAAGCTTTCCGTCTCACATGCAAATTTTCAATAGTTATGTATTAATTTTGATATTGCTATTTCAGATACACAGCTATGATACACTGGCATCTTTATTCTCAAATACCTTGATAGTCTCACAGTGCTGTTTAGATTCATGGGTTCTGAACCTCGTTTTGTTGTACATGTAGACAACTCTTTGTGAAGCTGGACGGAATTTCAAACTCACTCTTATTGCTAGGCGTTCCCGCCATAATGCTGGAACCAGGTATCAGATTTCATCACTTCCTAGTTTCCTGTTCTGTGGTGAACATGAACATTATAACTCGCTCTGTATTCTAATCTTTGGCAGTAACATGAAATCATTGCAAATAAAGCCGCCCACATTGTTAATCATATAGGAATACATGCACAAGCATTGTGCAATATTTTTCCATCTCCAGGGTTCTTTCCAACATTATGAGATTTAAATTGTACATCTTTACTTGAGGTATTACAACTTTCGGTAGTTATTATGCTTCTTTACTCCTACACCCCTTTGATATAGGTACTTGAAACGAGGAATAAACGAACGTGGTAATGTTGCTAATGATGTCGAAACAGAGCAGATAGTGTCTGAGGACGTTCCTGAAGACCATCCCATGCAAATAAGTTCTGTTGTGCAGAATCGTGGCTCAATCCCTCTATTCTGGTCACAGGAGACCTCACGGATGAATCTTAAGCCGGATATAGTATGTAAGTGTTATTATACTATATATATTGCCTGGTCCTCTCTCTCTCTCTCTATCTCTCAACCTTTCGTTTTCTATCTCACACTCTCCTTTGTGTTTGAATACCTCAATGTCAAATCCAGTATCAAAAAGGGACCTGAACTATGAGGCAACTAGGCTTCACTTTGAAAACCTTGTAGAGCGATATGGAATCCCCATCATTATTCTGAACTTGATCAAGGTGAGTTGCCTAATCTAGCTTGTTTTCATATTCTTATGATCTTTCACGGTTTAAGCATTTCACTTCCCTGGGTACTTTTTTTATTGGCAAGTGATGCGTCTTCTTGCACCTTAATCTAGTTAAACTATCAATGAAAGGAACTATTGTGTGTGCATTATAAATTTGATTCTCTCACACCTCAAAGCTTTCACTGATGTTTCTGTTGCTTTTGACAATCAATAGACAAAAGAGAGGAGACCCAGGGAGTCGATTCTTCGGGCAGAGTTTGCTAATGCAATTGACTTTATAAACAAAGATCTGCCTGAAGAAAATCGTCTAAGATTCCTCCACTGGGACTTGCACAAACATTTTCAGAGGTATCCCTTTTAATGTGCGTTCCAGCTGCTGCTTCAAATAATGAAAATCTATAAGTACATTTTTAGATAAAACCAGTTTTCTCTTTTCTTTGTCTTTATTTCAGCAAAACAGCAAATGTCTTAGCACTTCTTGGCAAAGTAGCTACCTGTGCTTTGATGCTAACAGGATTCTTTTATTATCAAGTTACTCCAGCAATGAAGCTTGAGGGTTATATGAGCTTGTCTTCTTCTGAGTAAGCCTCTTTGCTTGAGTTCCTGTAACTTACTTGTTCATCATATAAATTCTTCCCTGATTTATAATTTGTGGTTGGTTTTTAATATGAACCTTGTCAAAGTAGTTCATGGAATCATTCTTCTAGTTTAGGAGTCCTTGCATGGAGTCCTCTCATGGTTAATTGTCATTAACTATTCCATGATATGTAAACTCTTACAGTACTGATGTCAAAAAATTGCAGTGCCGACATGTCTCCACATAATAGTTCTGATGATGATAGTGGGGAATATGATTCCCTAGAGAAGAATTTTCGCCCAAGTAAGAATGTTGCTAATGGCGATTATGATATCAAGCCTGGCAGGCTCCAGAGGGGCGTGCTGAGGACCAATTGCATAGATTGCCTTGATCGTACAAATGTTGCACAATATGCATATGGTTGGGCTGCTCTAGGGCAGCAGCTTCATGCTCTGGGAATTAGAGATGCTCCAACAATAGAACTTGATGATCCTTTGTCTAGTTCTTTAATGGGGTTATATGAGAGAATGGGAGATACACTAGCTTACCAGTATGGTGGATCTGCAGCTCATAATAAGGTAATTCCTTTTTCTTTCTTTTTTCTTGTCTATCCTGACAGAGCATCGGATTAACTTTGTTTATGTTCATGGAACTGTCTTATATGAAGTCTTCTGCTAGAGACAGTTAGTTGATACTAAAAACTGGGCTATTTATTATGCACAAAGTATATTCTATTTAGTCTCAGTTGGGAATGATTTATGACTGGCTCCTTGAGATGAATTGCATCCCTTTTCTCGTCAAAAATTTTGATTGTTCACAATTAAATAACAGGCCTTGCCTTTTTTCTAAAACAAATCTGAGCTCATGAAAAATCTAAGATTTCATTTGTACAAACTTGTTTTTCCGGTCTAATAGCAAGAATCCTCCATGCATGCTGATCAATCATCTCTTATATTTGAGCGTATATGTAGCTGACACTTGTCAGCGGTCATGATTAGTATTATTTGATTCTTAGGTTAGAAGCAGCATGTACATGATTGGTAAATATTTAAAGGCTTTTTTTTTTCTTGGACCATTTGGTATTCATCATTTGTAATGAGATTGGTGTAAAGACATAATGAATCTGGTCTATTTTTCTGATCTTGATCTTTGATGTCCAAGAATTTTACAAGTCCCTTTCTTAGGTAAATTATTTTATATGTCATCTGTGTTATTTCTCAATGACAATTGGGCCCTTATTAATTTACTTTCGTGAAAGGATATCGGACTTTAGACTATTGATAAAATTCATTTTGTAATCTGTCTCCTTATTGTTCTGCAGCCGACTCAAGTTACCATTATGTTCACTATTGTTTGGACAAACTTTGTTGATTCCTAGAATTTCTGGTGTGCAATAGGTTTTCAGTGAGAGGAGAGGCCAGTGGAGAGCAGCATCCCAGTCACAAGAGTTCTTGAGGACTCTGCAACGTTATTATAATAACGCATATATGGATGCGGATAAACAAGATGCCATTAATATGTAAGCTGCTCTCTGTCACTCTCTCTCATATATACATGTTACACCATGATCTCCCAGAGTCATACAGAAATTCTTTGGGCCTTTGGGACTTTCTATATGCAGATTTCTTGGTACTTTCCAGCCTGAACAAGGGAGCCAGGCGGTTTGGGAGTTGCGTTCAAATTCCCACTCAAATGGACAAAATGGAGAGATAAGCATGGGGGAAGATGAAAGGTAGGTTTCTGTGACTGCAACCATGTAGATATATGTATATAGAACTTGATGTTCATCCTTCACCAAGGTTTTGAGGATTCCAATTTCTTCTTTAGACATACTTTGATGATTGTAGGAGTTATAAGAGTTCTAATATCTTAGACCTATTTGCAATGCTTTACATCTTTCTACATTATTCCTTTCATGGACTGTCATTCTGCACCATAACATCCAATTTCCATCCTATGAAACTGTTGTGACCCTTGTCATATGGAATGATCATATGATTTGGACAAAAGGAGGTATGAGCTTGTGTTATATTACTCTTATGGAAATTGATTTGTCAACTGCATCGAACTTTACCTTAGTCTGTACTCTCTATTTGTTTATGAATTTGCTCTGTTTTTTAGTTTATGAATTTTCTATCTTTATAAGACTTAAAGTGAACAAAAGTATTTTGAGTGTGTTTCGCTACATCTATGATCATAGCTCTTAATACTGTGTTTCCAGGTTTCATGTGAAGAGGTGCTTATCAGATGGGAATATTCTCCATGAAAGTCGCACACCTATGTCCGCAATGAGTAGCAAGCATGAAAGCATATCACATAAAGGCTTCGTATCGTCACACCAAGTGACTCATATAATTTCAGAGTCATCACCAGATATGCCAGCTGCTGGTGATGTAACATTATCGAGGTTTGTTTAAATCTTTCTTAAATTTTCTTCTTATTATAGCTAAATAAAATATGTACTACTGTTTCCTTTAGCTCGACTGTCTATGCTATGTACGCATAATAATTTTACCATGTCAATTCTATCCATATTATAGCTCATATATTCATGAAGTGGTTGTCTTTCTGCTTCATGTAGTCAAAGAATCTCTGTGTGCTAGCACATAGTAACACTTGTCTCTCTTGTTGGTCTGAATCCTCAGCTGTAACATCTTTGTAGGTGTACTCCGTCAATGCCTAGCACGCATTTTTTTGGAGATGCGCAGAAGGTTCAACATAATGGTAGTAACTCCAATTACTTGTCCGAGCAGGAAGACATGTCTAGTGTCTCAAATTTTGTTGATGTCGAATGGCTTTCGTCATCCGAAAATCTATGCGAGAACGATCAAATGTACAGGTAAACGTCTGTGCATTAAAGAGCAGATTGAGCAACCAGATCTCATTAGATAGAAGCTTAAAACTTTCTATATCTATAGCATTATGTTGGCCATCTTTAAAAAAATCCAGCTTAAAACCAGAATTTGTTGATTATGTTCCGTCCAAAAATGTTATCATAAGATTCCAAATATCCATCTGTGTGGGGTTTGTCATCACTGATGACCAAGATAACAATATAATAGCCTATTCCGTATTATGATCAGCAATTTTTTGAATCATGGCTTAGTCAATTCCCATTGCTCTTTTGGTAGGCCGTCAGCGCGTACAAGCTATTCAACCGCAGAAATATCATCATCAGAGAATATCATCAGTGAAGCAAAACAGTCAACGCCAGCTATGAGCGAGAGTGGATCAAGCAGTAGGAAGGTCAGTATCTTGCAAATTCTTCTACTTAGCATATCTCCCTAGCGAGTTTTGTAGAGTGAGAGTTGGTGGTACTTGATTCCGAGTTCTAGCTCGTTTAATATGATATCTTCTATGAAACTTGGATGAACCATTGGCTAAAATAGTGGTTTATTTCCTTTGGCAGGGAAAGGAACCTATGGGAACCGAACCGTCTGTAAACACAAAGATTCGCGATGATTTTACAGATAGCTTCAAACAATGGGTAGCATATGGAGAAGCACTCTGCCATTGAAGCTCTTTCAACTTTCCATTTCCAACAAGAGACATACTTTGCCTTCACCATACTTATGGCCCTATGGACATTTGGGTATTACAGTGCAAACATGGAGAAGGGACTGGTAGAGAGATTCACAGTACCACGTATTTGAAACTTCACGGTGATGACCAAACAGTCAAAAGAGGGATAAACTATAAAGAGGAGCAAATAATAAATAGCTGAGAAGTTCGAGCTTCCAGTCTTGCAGAGAATAGGGAAATTTTATCTTTGTGGAGAGAAACTTGTGATAAATCTGAGACCTTTGTTAGGGTCTTATATTGTTTTGGTTTGAAGTCTGTTGTAAATATATGTTTGGTTATTAATCCATCTTGTAACTTCCTTTTCCATTGGTTCAAAAGTCCATTCTTCATCGCCTGTAGTCGCTTCAAAACGAAACTGAAGATATGCGTTTGCCTTTTGTGGAAGAGAATCTTTCAGGGCTTGTACTTTTGGTTTTAGAGCTAACTTTAAAATTGCTAGAAGATCTTTCAGGGCTTGTCCTTTTGATTTTGAGCTAAGTTACAAATTGTTAGAAGATCTTGCAGGGATCCACACAATCCTCACATTCCCCAACTCGGCCAAATGCTGTTCCAGCAAAGTGAACCAGACCAGATGATTCTCCTTTGAATAGCATATAAAAATGTTTGATGTGAATGAGATGTTGCGTAACATTATTATCATTTTTCATCGGTCCCTCGAGACACAAACACCATTTATTTCATGTATTTTCTACTTAGGAAGCATGTTATTGTTACAGCCAATATGTGCGTGTGTGATACAGATAATCTTTAGTAAGAAATAACTTCAAAGTTATGGTGCTTCATATATAACATATATGGACCATGGTGATGTCCCTTTTTTTTTTTTGGTAATTGACCATGACGATCTATCAATTTAAAAAAATTCCATTCACTAGATTTCAGGTGCTATAGAAATACATAATAGTAGAGACTAAAAAACGTTTGTGGGTTTCGTTTGCTAAACAAAATGGTTGTGCTTAATTTTCTTTTTATCATACATAATTTGACTTTAGCTTCAATGTTCCACTTAAACGCAATTCCTGTTCACCAGTTTCCACTATAATCTTATATAAAATTTCACGTCTTGATCCGACGAAAAAATAAAAACTATGAAGATTCTCATAGGTTCTACAAAAAGCTAGAAAAGCAATCATATCATAAAACACATTAAATCTGACATGTGGATTTGTCTCTGACGAAATATAAAATTTCCTAGATGTTATCATATGCATATTTATGTCTTCTGATGAACAGAAAAACACAAACCCTTTTTCAAGAAAAGACGACGTGTGATAGATATCCATAAAACCATGGGTTGTTAAGGAAAATGATGGATGATCGAATATGGCAAAAACTTTTACTATTTGTTGTTGCTTCAACCTGTATCAATTATCGAAGAAGAAGATGGAACTTCAATTCCAAAAATTAGGCAAACCTAATGGAAATCATGTAATGCTTGACAACCACCTAAAATGACCAATAAGGAACTTCATCTTTTAGAAAGAAAACGCTTTTCTATTCATATTTTACGTTAATTAATATTTTCTTCTAATTAATGGAAACCATGTAATGGTTGACAACTACCTAAAAACCAAGAAGGAGCTTCGTATTCTAGAAAACGCTTTTCCATTCATATTTTACGTTAATTTATATTTTTCTTATGTCACGATAATGAGTTTTTAGCATTAGAGAAAAGAGAACGTGACTAAAAGCAACACTAATCATATCAAAACACATTACATGGGAGAAACGGATCAAACGGTGCGGATCAAGCAGATAAAATATCGATCAGTTTATCGAGAAACGGAACATATTAAAATACATGTGAGAAATAACCATTTTTTATACGTTTTTAAAATGCAAATAGTAAAAATTATCGAAGAAGAACGGATTGAATGGATCAACATGCTCAAAAACTACAATTTTACTACATTCACAGCCTAAGAGCATCTCCATCAAAGAGTTCTCATAGGGTTTCTCATATTAAAAATAAAAAAAAATTAAAATAAATGATGAGAGAGAATGAGAATCCATTCTCAATTTAGAGACTTTGAGAAACTCATGTAGAAGACACATGGCTCTTTGTGGTTAGTTCAATTTTTTTTTTGATAAATCAAATATGAACTAATTTAAAAAATTAATTAAATAGTTTATATGTTATTATATTTTATTTTTAATTTTTTTAAATTTATCAAGTTCCATTATGTATAAATTTAAATTATATATTAATATATTATTTTTAATTGATATTAATTTAGATTAACAATTAATATTAACT
>OVAY01001657.1:0-21506 GCA_900406395.1 Kernera saxatilis | reverse complement strand
AAATTTTTTTTTTTTTTTTTTTTGTCAAACTTCTTCATGAACATTCATGTAAAAGAAAATCCAAGCACAACTCCAGAAAATATCAATCGAATCATAAATTAAATACTTAAATCACTTACGTATAAAAAGTGTTTGATATCGTTCATATCGACTTCTGATCTGTCTTCTTGAACAAGCTCGATAAGCGAATCCAACAGATCGCTGCTATATGCATCTCTAGGTCCAGTCCGCGATGATACTTCTGCGATTCGCGCATCGATGAGCCCTTGAAAAACCCGAAACAACCTCTCCGAACATACCTTCATCTCTTTCTTGATACCTTGCAGATCAAGAAACCCAAGAGATGGAAAATAGTTTGCGAGGTTCGGTTTCCCCATGATTTCCATTATACGAAACAAGGAGTCCCGGAGCTCCAGGGAGGCGCTCGGGTCGTAACTACCTAAGTCGGTCGAAAACACAACGTTTGAGATTACATTAAGCGATGTGACGAAGCAAGCACGAGCAATCTCGACGGCTTCTCCTCTTTCGCTGCTTTCGATAATGAATGTTATAAGTTCTTTCACTTTCTTCGACCGTACGGTCTTCGTGGCTTTGAGACACTTCCTTGAGAACATTTGAGTCGCCAATATCTTCCTCCATAACCTAATTGGAACGTAATCCACTTATTAACGTAATCTACCTCATAAGAGTGGATTTATAAATCGAACCAAATAATTAAACCCAAACCGAAACAACCCTATATATGGCTAATGGTAGCATTATCTATGTGCTGACCAAACCAAACCGAAAACAAATCAAACCCATAGCTTAATATAAATTATAACCATCCAAACCACGTAAACCAACATTCATAAAAGAAATTAATATATTATATATATTTCATATTTATGTGAAACTTAATTAACCGAACCGAGCCGAGCCGTACAACCAAATTAACGTCCACCATATTCAAAACCAAACTATGTGAGATTCTAATTAACTAATTTATCATTTACCTCCAATGAGACGACGTGGAAGGAAGCCACGGGATGGAGACATCCTGGTGACCGATGGTTCGAACCGTGTCGCTGAAGGTTCGTGCAGAGAAGACATGGTCAAGCGTTTTCAAAACCTCTCGTGCAGCCTCTGGAGAAGAAATGACCACTACTGCGGTTAAACTTCCAAGTCTAAGACTCATGACTGGTCCATAAACTCTCGAGAGATTAGCAAGTGAACGGTGAGGAGCTTTTCCGATGATATGGAGAAGTCCGATGAAGGGCCATCCCAGAGGTCCCGGCGGTTCTGGAGGTGCTGGCGGTCCCGGAGGTTCCGAAGGCAGTGGGCTCGATGATCTCCGTCGTGATTTGACGGCAGCAAAGAGAAGATATGTTAAAAGGAAGCTAAGTATCAAGAGCAGCGCTGGAGCTATAGTGTTTTTCATCGTCAGTTCGTTGCGTTTTCCTTCTAACCACAATCTTTTACTTATATATAGAAATGGTCTTATATGTTATATATATTATTATTAAAATTATTATCGTTATGGGCTTACTAGTATGACTGTATGAGCACTTAGCAGCAGCTTCAATCTACATAAATTAATAAATGCATTTGTTGACAAAAGGAAAGAGACCATTTATGCTTAGGACTCAAAAGTCAAAAGGTACAATTTGTCCATCACTTTTAAAGCTAAAGAAACAATATGTGATATGTTTTGTTTTTTTTGTCAAACAACAGTATGAATAATAAACGAAAAAATTATTAGAAAGGTTTTCTATTTTACAATGATATGTACAGTTATACATTAGCCTGTCTTTTACTCTTTTTTTAAATGCCCTTCAAAATAAATTTATGATTGGTAACATTTTTGAGTTATCTATGAATTAGATCCATAACTCAATTTAAATCAATGGTAATTCATGCTAACAATCAAAACCAAAATAAAATTTCAAAAGGGACAAGGTTTACGGAACAAAATCTGTTATAAGAGAAAAAATTTCAGCTTCTTGACGCGCACGGCGTAGTTAGGGTTTGTCTTTTGCGTGGATCCTATATAAACCGGTTCGGAATAAGCTCTAATTTCCCTTTTTTAGGTCTGGTCTTTTAGTTCTCCAGATCAAAAGGAACTCAATTTCTTTTTAAGGTCCGGTGTTGTAGTTTCGAGATGAGTATTCGGTTGACTATTTTTTTTGAGAAAGAAAACAAATAAAATCGTTTGACTTTTTAATACACCAAAATCGACTATCCTCTACATGGGCTGGTTTAAACTCGTTAAATCGATTTCGATTTTTTCATCTTTAAAAGATGGAGACCGAACGGGATAGAAACAGAACTAGATATGTTGAGACATATACAAACGAAGATGATGTCAAACACGCTTCTTGATAGGCACGGCACATAGTGGCTCGGCTCTGTGCAAGGTAACACCGAAGGCCTCGGTCATATCGATATTTTCAGGAACGACGGCGTTTTGATGCTTCCAGTCAAAGCCATAGAGAAGAGACGCAAGAACAAGATGCACTGTCCTAAAGGCGAGTGGCAATCCTGGACAAACCCTTCGTCCAGCTCCGAACGGGATCAGCTCAAAATCATTGCCTTTCACATCGATTTCTCTTCCCAAAAACCTCTCTGGCTCGAACTGCGTTGGATTCTCCCACACGCTCGGATCTCGTCCTATCGCCCATATGCTCACAAGAACCTTGTTTCAAAACCCAACAAGGAGTAATTACACAACACAAAACCCACCATATCTAGTCATTAGAGATATGGATACTCGATTTAGTTATTTCGTTTTTCTAGGTTTAGTTAGTTTTGATTTGTATGCCAATCTCTAATTGTTATGCATCGAAAACTTAACATGTAACGAGTACATACCTGAGTATTCTTAGGAATGAGGAACTCGAAAATTCGGACATCATCAGACTCTGATTTTCGAGGGATGAGAAAAGGAGCAGGCGGGTGCAAACGAAGAGTCTCTTTCACAACTGCTTGTAAATAAGGTAGTTTGAATATATCCAATTCTTGAACGGTGTTGTTTCCCCCTATCATTTGTCTTATCTCTTTTTGAGCTTTCTCTATCGTCTTCGGGTTTCGAAGCAACTCCGCCATAGCCCATTCCACTGCACTCGAACTCGTGTCTATTCCCGCCAAAAACAAGTCCTATCATACACATTAAATGAATTTTATATATAGAAGGCAAAAAATTAAGAACATATGTAGAAGCCAATTTGCTCTGTCTTGAAAATTAAGACTTACGAGAAGCAAATGTTTGATATCACTATCACCGAGTTCCGACTCCTTTTCTTGAGCAATCTTCAAAAGAGAATCTAGCATATCGTTGTTGTTGTTTCTCGAAGCATTTGATGATCTCTTTGTATCGATGAATCTTTGGAAAACCCTAAACAATTTGTTCATCAAAAGCCTCGCTTCTTTTCTAGTTCCTTGCAGATCAAGAAACCCAAGAAACGGGAAAAAATCAGCGATGTTGGGTTTTCCGGCGATCTCCATCATCCGAAGCACCACGTCGTGGAACTCGTGAGTTGCCTCGGAGTCATCAAAGTTGGCGAGGTTTGTGGAAAACAGAGCGTTCGAGATTATATTGAGTGATGTGACGAACGATGCGCGAGTGATGTTCACAGCTTCGCTTCTCTCGCTGCATTTGTTAACGAAGCTCATAAGTTCTTGCACCTTGCTCATCCTTAAGTCCTTGGTTGCTTCTAAACGCCGCGTTGTGAATAATTGGTTTGTCGTGATCTTTCTTAAAAACCTGACAATACACCGAAAATGAATCCTGCCGCTCACGTTTTTAACTTTTGTTTTCTCCCTGTAACAATTTTCCAAAACAAACAAAAAAATCGAACCAGAAGGCAAGAGAACTACGAAAGTGTTATTTTACCTCCAACGAGCAAACGGAGGTAGCCAGACAAAGGAACGCTCGTGGTGACCAGCGGCTCGAACGGGGTCAGAGGAGATTCGATAAGACAAGACATGGTCATGTGTTTTCAGCACTTCTTTTGCTGCTTCTGGTGAAGATACGACCACTGTCCTCAAACAACCAAGCTTAAGACTCATTACGCTTCCGTAAATCCTCGAGAGATCGACAAGTGAACGGTGAGGCTTTTCACCGATTTGAAGGATGTTACCAAGTAGAGGTAACCTTGGAGGACCCGGCGGGGTTTTGGCTCCTTCATCGCCGGAACAAGATTTCCGGCCTGTGAAAAAGAAGAAGACGAAACAGAGCAAAAGCAGAGACAAGGATATTGTTATTGCTAAGATGTTCATCTCACTTACGAAGATTAACACGTTTCGTTGAACTAGATTGCTTAGTCATTCAAAAGCTCCAAGAAAATCTTATATGGTTCGATTTTGTTAAGAAAACAATCTGAGGTGAAGATGAAACAACGTTTGGAAGAGGTGGGAGATACAAAAGGTGTCAATGTGTCGTTGTCGCTTCACCGATTCAAGTAATCTGTCGTGTAGTTATCTGGTAAAGTTACGCGTGGAAGTCGAGCAACTAGAGATCAGAGATTCTTTAAATTCTCTTTGTTTCAACGAATTGATTTCTATCAGATACGATTATTAACATAACATTTTTTATGAAATTATTTAGATCAACTATAGCTCTATATACAATTTTCAAAAGGTGAACCATATAAACAGAAAGGATATAAGCATTCGCAAAATTCTTATTTTGACTGACAAATTTTTACGAGTGATAACAAATTGGTGCATTCTAAGGGAAACTAACCATAGTTTTTTTTATTTATTCGAATTTTTAGAATTGTATCCTAAAGTCTTTTAAATTTGAAATATATATATATTTGGTTAGAACTGTAACGATTATGTAAAACGTAAATAATTAATCAACATTAAATTTGAATTCAGGTTCAATATTATTGAAACAGCTACTTTTTAATCACACACATATTGGCGTATCTATAACAACAGCAAATTTAAATTACTGATTACACTTATAGCCAAAAGATTACACTTATAGCCATTTTGTCGATGGTCAACGGTCAACGTCGCCTGAGTAGGAGATGTGATTTTGTGGTAAAGCACGTCTTTAACTCTTAACTCTTCTGAGATTTTTTTTTTTTTTTTTTACTAAGTCACGTGTGGATCGAATCATCAAAACGTTCCTTGCCTCGGAATCGAGGCAGAATCTTTGATTGCTCAAGCTGGCCCTTATATTTCTGCTCACGTTCCAATTTCGACCATATATTCTTGTGATGTTCTACTCGTACCCTATTATCAATTTTAACGGCAACGTAATCAAGGAATTCAGAAAATGGGACACAGCCTCATAGTTTGTATTTGATGTAAAATAATATTGCACATCTATGGAGAATTTTCAACGACAAAAAATAAATTGCAATAATATTAATGACAAAGGTTTTCTTTGTCGTTTACACATTTACCCATGACACTTCCAAATCTAAGCTAATGATAAATCCATGTAAGAGGACCTGAATACAAAAATGTGAAACTAGTTATTCAACATATACGCCATTCCACTCAACTGAATCATGCATGATTGATCTTGATGCTAGAGTAGTATAGGAAACCTATGGGCGAATTTGAGAAAATACTAAAATATGAAGGGCTAATAGTGCATTGTTCGGAAGATGAATTAAATACAACTTCGATTCGAAAAGAACCGTTTCTCTCGCCTCGCATCCTCTTCCCATTATCACTCTCTCTCTCTGGCCTACCAAAAATACTTCAATGCGCTCTTAATTTGTTTTGATTCTCCACTTGACCCATCCCGTGAAGATAAACTGCTGCCGACGCTTCTCGCCGATAACTCAGACCTTCGATTTTGGTGTGGCGGTAAGGGTCCCGATTGCGTTTTTTCCTCGTTTTCTGACTCCATTCCTAGGGTTTCTTCGAGTTCCTGATCGGTCGTCTTGAGTTTAATTCGGTAATCTTTGTTTTGGTTGCAGGAAAATGGGTTTGATCTCTGGAATTCTGTTCGGGATTATCTTCGGCGTAGCTGTGATGGCTGGCTGGAGTCGTATGATGACGCACCGCGCGTCTAAGCGAGTCGCGAAGGTTAGATTGAGTTTCTTTTCATTTGTTTGACTTGGATTTCTGATTTCAATCTGATTATTCTCAAATCGATTGAAATCCATGATTTGGTTTTTAAAAAATTGATTCATCGGGGATAATTTAAGATTTCAAATCTGGGATTTTAAATCCTTCGTGATTGTGCTAGATATATAGGTTGTTTCGCTCACGGGATTAGCTGAAACGCGTAAATTATCAGTGTCTCCTGTTGATCTCCCAAATGGTTCTGCTTAGCAAAATCTCTCTGCTACTTCTAATTTTTGACATTAATGTACCATGTTAGTGTTCATCGGTTGATCCTACTCTGCGAGCTGGTGGCTGCCACTTACCACCACTTTTTAACCATGCGTCTGTGTGCATGTTACTCCTTTTTTTCTGCTGTTCTCTTCATCTGTTTGAGAGGTGGCATGGCCTGCTTTACTTGTTCAGCTTGAGGAGCCGAATCCTTCATACGTGTATCTCTTGATTATAGTATTCAAGTTCTGACACGAGCAGAGGTGTTTCTTGGCCTTCAGCACTGTATAACTGACTAGTTATAGTCTTTTCTTTTGACAGGCAGTTGATATGAAACTTCTAGGCTCTCTTGGCAGAGAAGATTTGAAGAAAATTTGTGGTGATAACTTTCCACAATGGATATCGTTTCCTGCCTTTGAACAGGTACTTCTCTTCATTTTGCATGGTTATATTTTATAGTCAATGTTCATCTTGCATACTTGGGTGTTCGACATGATATCTGTAAGTTGTTGATTTTTTTAACTTAAATTTAGATTTTTTTGCCTTAGTACTCCAACTGGAGAAATCTAGTTCTGTCTTCTTTTTCCTTGAATTCAACTATACTTGGTTTTGCGTACATATTATCTGTCTTGTTTTGGAAGAAGTCTAGTACAGATTAAACACTCAGGTTCTCAGCAAATGAACCAAAATTTTCAAAACTGTAAACTTGTTATACTTTATTTTTTCAGGTGAAGTGGCTGAATAAACTACTGAGCAAGATGTGGCCATTTATTGCAGAGGTGAGATTTTAATTTTCTTTTGATACCATATTAGGTGCATTCTTTTCCCAGGTAGATGGCTGGAAGTTGCCTATGAAATTACTAGCATTTGTACCCTGAATAATGGTAACTGAAGATATCTTAGGAAGAGGTCCAGAGGAGAGTCATTATACTGTCAAGTGCTACTTGAAAGTATATTTTTTTAAAGAATCTTTTGAGATTTAGTTTATCATGAAAGGAGTCGTAGACTGCTAACTGTTTGGCTGGTACACAAATCTAGTGGTAATCGACACGTAAGATAGGTCTAATTTGTTGGAATGCAAGAAATCACTTTGCCAAAACGCAGCTTGCCATCAAAGAGTGTAAGTTTTCGTTGTTCTGTTGACTAATTTCCAGGCAGCAACTATGGTAATAAGAGATTCTGTTGAACCTCTTCTTGAAGATTACAGACCACCAGGAATTACTTCCTTGAAGTTCAGCAAATTGACTTTGGGTAACGTAGCACCAAAGATTGAAGGTAAAGTATGGTGGACAACATCATATTTTGTGATGGCCACTTTTTCTCTTCCACTTTGTTCAAACTTGCATTGTCCTACTATCTATTTTGGATTAGTTGCCTGCCAAATGATGAATCCTTGTGTTTGGAAGAACATCATGCATTTGTCTTATAGGTTAGTTTTGCTGTAATCCTTAACACGTGCATAATTCATCATTGCTACAGGTATTCGTGTTCAAAGTTTCAAGGAAGGTCAAATCACAATGGACGTTGATCTTCGATGGGGTGGTGATCCAAATATCGTTTTAGGTGTTACAGCACTTGTCGCTTCCATACCCATTCAGGTTACTAGAGATATTTTTGAGTACTTCTTCTCTGGGTTGTTGATAATATTGCTTCCCAATAGAGATGAATTATCTCTACCAACACTTGTTTCTGGCTGAAACAGTTGAAGGATCTTCAAGTTTTCACAGTTGCACGTGTTATCTTTCAACTTGCGGATGAGATTCCTTGCATATCTGCCGTTGTTGTTGCTCTACTTGCTGAGGTACATTTTCTCCCTTTAAAGATCCAGATTCAGATGAATTTTTCTTTATCTGCTCTCCTTTCCGACAATGACCAACTTTTTAAATGATCTCAACCAGCCAAAACCGAGAATTGATTACACTCTGAAGGCGGTCGGTGGAAGCTTGACGGCAATTCCTGGACTATCTGATATGATTGATGTAAGTTCTTCTCTTGGTAGGTCAAGCAGTTTCCAGAGGTTTTGTTTGTTTTCTCATTTGGTCTTATCCACAGCTTTATGCTTTTCTTTCTGTTAGGACACCGTTGATACTATTGTGAAGGACATGCTTCAGTGGCCTCACAGAATCGTTGTTCCCATTGGTGGTATCCCTGTTGATATCAGGTAATTTCCTGTGTTCTGCTTGTTTTTCATTTGTGCATTTTTTCTTCACTTATATGTATTCTGCCTGCCACTGCCACTGCCAATCTTTTTATCTTTCCTCCTTTTATGATATAGCCATAGGATTTACTCGGGGAGGGCATGATACATATTGGGAAAGCATTTTATAGTTTGACGATTCTCTCTATCTTTTCTCTTTCACAGTGATTTAGAGCTTAAGCCACAGGGAAAGCTTATAGTAACAGTAGTGAAAGCAACCAACTTAAAGAATAAGGAATTGATTGGGAAATCTGACCCTTATGCCACCATCCACATCCGTCCTGTATTCAAGTATAAAACAAAGGCCATTGAGAACAACCTGAATCCTGTTTGGGACCAAACATTCGAATTGATTGCAGAGGATAAAGAAACCCAGTCGCTCACTGTAGAGGTTTGCAATCTGAAACAGTTATCCTTCGTACTTGTTCAACATTGTCATTGCAAACATTTAACTATTCTCTTCGTTCCATGAAAACCTTTGACAGGTATTTGATAAAGACGTAGGCCAGGACGAGCGTCTAGGACTTGTGAAACTTCCTTTAAGCAGTTTGGAAGCCGGGGTTACAAAGGAAATGGAGCTAAATCTGTTGTCTTCACTGGACACATTGAAAGTAAAAGATAAGAAAGATAGAGGAAGTATAACTCTTAAGGTATAGATCTCCCCTTGAATAAACCGCAAAACTTTTCCTTTCTGGCCGGTTCCTAAATTGACTTGAATTGAAGGTACATTATCACGAGTTCAACAAAGAGGAGCAAATGGGTGCATTAGAAGACGAGAAGAAATTCATGGAAGAAAGAAAGAGACTGAAGGAAGCAGGTGTGATAGGTAGCACAATGGATGCAGTTGGGATGGTGGGAAGTGGGCTCGGTGCTGGTGTAGGAATGGTTGGGACCGGGATTGGTGCAGGAGTTGGGTTGGTTGGGACCGGGGTGAGCTCGGGTGTTGGGATGGTTGGTAGTGGCTTTGGAGCTGTCGGTAGCGGATTGAGCAAAGCAGGGAGATTCATGGGTAGAACAATCACAGGTCAGTCCAGTAAACGTAGTGGCTCCTCCACACCTGTGAATAGCGTTCAAGAGAACGATGGTTCGAAACTACAGTAAGCAAGCAACATTTGTGATCATAAAATCGTTTTACTCTCTAGTCATGCGATGCGACTTCTTTTTTACTCTTTCTTGTTTTTGTTTTTAATTCTTACCACTCTCAAATTTGATATCTCGTTTCATTGGAGTAAAATTGGTTTCCTTGTGAGCTTAAATAAACCTTGTACAAAAGTCATTTTGTTTAATCGTCCCAAGACCTGTCAATGATCTGGTAGTTTTAGCTTTTTTTTTTTTTTTTAATGTACGGAATAATACAGGTTTAAATTATGACGAAAAATTGTGTGGATTTGCATTTTCCGGTTTAGTATATTTTAAACATGGTAACATCATTTGTTATGTACTGTAAGTTTGACCCGAAAACGACATTTGGAAACTATTTTCGCCTCTTATCCAACCAAAAAGGAAAAAAATAAGATTTCAACTCAGTCGTTTCTTTTTCTCAGTCGCCATATATCTTTTTCTCAGTTCTTACCTTTCTCAAATTTACTTTCTGGATTTATTGGAGTAATCTGTTTTCGTGGTTTTCGTTGTACAGATTTCGTTTTGTTTAATCGTCCCATAAACAACAGATTTCATGTCAGTGATTTGATTTAACATTTTAGAATGTTACAGAATAATTGGGATTCAAATTCTTACAAAAAATTATGTCGACTTGCATATACCCCGGTTTATATTTAAACATGCTAATATCATTGTTAAGTTTATTAATTTACTAATCTGATTGATTGGAAGTAAATTTCTTAGTTAAGAGTATAAATTAGTTATAGATAAGTGTCTTTCACAATCACACTTTCAGATATAACGTCGTTCTCGTAGCTCTCTTTGTCATATATAAATTCTAATACCATAAATCATGAAGACGAAAAAATATAGACTCAACAAACAAAAATCCCTAACAGACACTAGAGGGAAATCTTTCTTATCTATTTTGGACCAGTTTTCAAATAACCATTATTGGTATTATAATATTGTTAATATATTATTAAAAATATGTGGCGTCCAATCGATTAGTGTCTCCTCCCACCTTTAGTAAGACTAATAATTTTTCAAGATAACCTCACTCAAAAAAAAACAACGTCACGGACAGTTGTTTTTGTTTTACGATAAAATTAATAAAATGAAGGTTTTTATATACGAATAACTGTATATCTATTTATCTTTTAGTAAAACTTTGAATTATTACATTAGATATTAATTGTAGCTGGATATTTGTGTATTTATTAAAATCATAGCAATATCTGGAGACTGGGACGAGAAATGGATGAAGAGCCTATGACTTGGATCCACGTAAGCCTGAACTGTGGGAAGTTCTAAATTGTGTACTGATTGGTCGATACGTAAGCCAAGTGGATATAATATTCGTAAATATTTGGCCACATTATGGAAATATTATCAGTATGTGAACGATGATTATATAAGCTAATTTGCTTCTGTGGATTGGCTGACTTAGGTCAAAATGGACACACAGAAATAGATCTAACTAATGCATATCTAGTTACTTTTTCTTTTAACTCATCCTTATAATACGAAAGCATCGGTTTCGAACTTTTGATCAAAGTACATCATCACAAATATTGTTTTTTCTTATAACCTAACAGACCTTCAGTTTACGAGATTGACTACAATATTTGATATGTACTGTTTTCACTTTTACCATACTTCCGTATAAAAGTACATATTATAATATGGTGGATTTGTAATAATTCATAAATAGTAATTTGTTTAATTACCAACGGATGAAAAGCAGAACTTTCCTAAATATTATATAAGTTATAGTTTTTTTTTTGGTCCTATATAAATTATAGTTTTAACTTAGCAAATACAATCATTCGTTTAGAAATCGAAATTTATTTGTGGGGACAACATTTATAATCCACTAATTATATTTGTAATCCGCTAATTCTTCCGAATTCCATCGTTGAGAGATGTTCGATCATTGCAATCAAACGCACCATATTCATAATTTCTTATATATATTTTTTTAATAAACAAATAAATGAATAAAGTGGGCTCGACAAATGACAATGTATGAATTGGATTTACCAAACTAATATATTTTTGTTAATTAAAAAAAAAACTGAAAGTGTTATAAGTTATAAACATTCGAAACTAAAAATCTACATCACACCAAAATTTGGCCAGGTGCTCTCGTTAAGAACCCCCTACTCCACGCATTAACTACAACGCGTGAAATGCACTTTTACCCAAAACTATTAGGCCAAGTGGCCAACTTATCCGAGCCCCACCCGACCCGACCCGACCCGACCCGGCCGGGACCACGACAAAATATATATACACATCCACAGATGTAAGAGATACGTATAGTACACTGCAGGATTAATATAGTTGTTAGGCTCAGGAGAATTGACCGTTGAATCTTTCCAGAAACCATACGGTGAAAAAAACAATCTCCTATATAAAGCTGCTTTGCGTATTTGTATTCTCAGTATGTTCAAAACCGTAGAAAAATATTAATAACAACAACAACAACAACAAAAAAGCTTCCTTTTGTTTTTGAGTTTCTATCAATCGATTGGTTTTAAAAATTCCTCGATTCTCCGCGGCCATGTCATCGAGATTCGAATTTAGGGCTTTCGTTTGATGCGGTTAGGCTTTATCCATTTGTTGGTGTGGTTATGGGCGCGAATATCTCAGGTGGTTTGCCGGAGTTTGACCGGAACGGTGAAGATTACTCGAGGAAACCCAGATTGGTAGATTTACCGGAGAATTGTGTAGCGTTGATTATGATGCGGCTTGACCCACCTGAGATTTGCCGTCTTGCTCGTCTCAACAGGGTATTTCGTCGCGCATCGTCAGCTGATTTCATATGGGAATCGAAGTTGCCTTCGAATTATCGTGTTATTGTACGGAAGGTGTTTGATGAAATTACTCTGAGGAAATTGATTAAGAAAGATCTTTATGCTAAGCTTTGCCGGCCCAATCTCTTCGATGGTGGCACAAAGGTTGGAAATATTGTTCCCGTTGCATCTCTCTCTCTCTGAATCTTTGAAGGAAAAAAAAAGAACTTAATTTCTTATATTCAAACTTGTATTCTTGAGCAGGAATTGTGGATAGATAAGAACACCGGTCGTCTTTGTTTATCGATTTCTTCAAAGGCACTAAGGATTACCGGAATTGATGATCGGAGATACTGGAGTCATATCCCAACCGATGAATCCAGGTAATTCCAGCTTTAACGATCAAAGGTGTACTTCTGTTTCACAAAAGAAAAAAAAGGTTTTTTGGTTATGAAATTTCATCACTTTGACCATCTTCTTCTCTTGATTTGACTCTGGTATTATTGTTGACCATCTTGTTAGTTTCAACTCAAATACATGATTTTAGTTGAATTCTGTTGAGTTGACGAAAAAGAGCGTTATTTTTCATTCGATTGATGATATGGTGACTATTCACTTTGGTATCGGATACTTTGTATGTTAATTCAATGAGCTTGTACCCTAATCATGAATAATCTTCTTCCAATATGTATATGCAGGTTCCAATCAGTTGCATATGTTCAACAGATATGGTGGTTTGAAGTAGGAGGAGAGTTTGAGATCCAGTTTCCATCTGGAACATACAGTCTCTTCTTCCGTATCCAGCTCGGGAAAACATCCAAGAGACTTGGACGGAGAATCTGCAACTCTGAACACATTCATGGATGGGACATAAAACCTGTGAGGTTCCAGCTTGCGACTTCAGACAACCAACAAGCTGTTTCACTGTGTTATCTGGACAACAACCCTGGAAACTGGACCCACTATCATGTCGGAGATTTCAAAGTGGAAAATCCAGATATATCCACAGGAATCAAATTCTCGATGACTCAGATCGATTGCACTCACACGAAAGGTGGGCTATGTATAGACTCTGTTCTTATATTACCTAAAGAAAGTGTAAAAGAAGTCATTTGATCAGAATAGTTTTGTAGATATAGAGTGAAATTGTTGTAAAGAGTAAGAGAATCCTTTTCAGTGAAACATTCACTAGATTGGGTTTTTTTCTTCTTGATCTGAGTTGCATTCTTAGGATGAAACTCAGATCTGGAACTTGTGTACACATGGTTGGCGTGTATCTAGTTTTGTCTGTAGTTGCAAGGCGGTCGAGACTGTAAATACAATTTTTTCTCTATTTAGAGATTATAACACTTCTTTTTATTGCAGAAGCCGCTCAACACATGAACATTGGACATATAATGCTTCCTTTTTACTATGTAGAAACAGAGTCTTGTTCAAATGATAGAAACCAACACAAATTTCTAATCAAGAATATTGAGGAAGTATCATTCTGAATCTTATTATATAAGAGTTATCATTATTCCTGCATAGAAGCATAAGAGCAACAAATTCATTCAAAGGAGCAACAGAGACTCCTGAGATTACCTGACACAGCAGGTTTACTAATGAATATGAAACAATTATTCTGAAGGCCTAGAGAAGAAGCTTCTTCCTGCTTCAAGGTGTCTTTAACTTGGGGCGCGACGGAAGCAACTGTGCAGTTACAGAAGAAAAATGGAGAATTTTTAAGTAACGTGGACGAAAGATCTGAACTTGGAAATGAATTTGTGGAAAGGAAGAGAGAGTTTACCTGATAACAAGAGATGAGCGAAGTGGTAAACCCGAAAGCACCAGTGACACGAGGAGTAACCGTCTTTGGAGCTAACTGAAGCAGACCAATGGCTACAACAATGTCCATGCTTGATTTAATCAAAGCTAGAGTTCTGTCGTTTGATTTCTGAAGCTTAGCACGATACAGCTCATCCTGTGTTTTTACAAAGGGGATGAGTTAATTTATAAAGATAGAAGAAGAAAGATGAGAGAGTTTACAAAGGAGAGTTTTTTACGTGATGCTTTTCATCATCTTTGAGTTCCTTTTCCATCTTCTTCATAGATGAAGAGAGCCTTCCAAGCTCACCAATCTGATACACATGGGAAAATCAAGATCGGTATTTATGTTTATACGCAGGCAAATCAAAATGTAGAGAGAGAGGAGATAGAAACCTCGACTGCAGTTGTACAAACAGATGATCCCAGCCAGCAGAAAAGTGATATACGTCCAAGCAATTCAGTTCGTTCTTTGTTCTGCGATGAGATTGAACAGGAATGTTTAGTCACTTAGCAGAGAAAATGAAACATCAAAAATTCAATAGACCAATATGGATTGTTGCCTTAAACTTCTCTTACCTTATATATGCCGGATCTACCAAGCCAGACGATTTGATCAAGAAACAAGAAAGTAGACAAGAGCGCATTCTTCGACTGAAACGGTCAACCAACAAACAGAAACAAAAGGTAAAAAAGATAGACTAAAAACAAGATATGAACAAATGTTGCAAGAATTCAACATCTCTTTGGCACCTTCCCGAGTAAGACAAGAGGAAGTGGAGTCCCTTTAGGCACAGGGCTGATAAGACCGTGAAGATCATTGACAAACTGCACAATGAAGCCATTTTCTAATCAGAAATTAAAACAGCTTCGATTCAATACAAGAAGGCAGTAACAATGAAGCCAGTTCCACATCCAAAACGAAGATAGAAATCGAAACAATCGGGCTTGACCTTGAAAACACGGAAAACTTTTCTAGCCAAGCTGGTGTTTTTGTCGACAGTTTGAGCAGTACCAGGTTGTCCACCGCTCAAGAACTTGGAACCATACTGTATAGCTCTGCATATCTTATCTCTAGCCTCAGCTTTGTTCAAGTAGAGGACAATAAGAGCAATCTCGGCTCTGGTCAAATCTAACGTAGTCATGTTCTCTCTGCATACACCAGAAAAACAGAACCTAAGATTCAACAAAACTCAGAAACAGATTACATAAGACTAAGAGAGACCTGTCTATAATTCTTCTTTTAATTCTAAATAAAAAAACCCAGAAAACGTTAAGAGCTATAGCAAGATTCACCCTCTCAATTCTCGCAAGCGAGAGACTGTGCAGGGCACATTTGATTCATAAGAAAAATATTAGCTTGATCAAAATCACAGAAGATTAACTTCATCAGCAACCAAAGAGACTAAAAACAATGCAATTAAGCATGTAAAATCTAAGGCAAAAACATTCGGATATTCAAACATTCCAAGAATTGGTGTTCCATTTACCTTGATAATTTCTATTACGACTCAGGAAAAAATACGTGTAGCAATTGGGAGAAAATCAGCCTCCAAAGACGCAAACCCAGAAAGGTTAAGAAATAGAAAAAAAAATCAGATTTTAAAGAAAGGGGATCCGAAATTCAGTGCCTTAGTTTTTGGAACATCGTAAGCTGTTCTGACTCATGTCATTTTCTTCCTCGTTTTTGTCATTAGAGATAGAACTTACGATAAAGGCGTGTTCGGTCATCTTTCTTTCTTTATAAACAAACGGAAACGCACCGTTTTACTGAACGATCTAATCCCATCATCGCTTCATTTCTAACCGTCGATCTGTCTAATTTTAAACAAGTGGGACCTACATCGTGTTAAAACGTCCCGTGTACACCACAGTCCTCATGCACTTGATCCTGTCCCACATCACCTACACGCGCGTGCGGCACACGTGGCACACCTCTCGAGGAAGCAGAAAAATCAGTTAAAACGCATCGTTTTGTAAATTTAATTGGCCAGGCCTTTTAAAAAGCCTTACTATCACTTTTTTTTTAAGTTTGGTTCTGAAGTTATACAGAACAGAGACGAAAATAGCCTTGTGTCCAGACAGTCCCCGAATAAGCTTTGACGGTCAATTGAATAACGGCCACATGAAGTAATAACTAAGCCGGAGAAGAAAAATGGCAGTGGCTTCTCTTAGTATTTGCCTCTCTGCTCGGCCAAATCTTCTTCTTTGCAGTTTCTCTCGACCCAGAGTTTTTGCTAGTAAGTTTTTGCTTTAGCATATGTTGTATATTTTTCGATAATCGATCAAATACTATTTGAATCTCACTGACTAAATTCACTTGTGGATACTTTGGTAGTGGCTGCAATGAGTGAGGATCCAATTCGTGAATGGATTCTTACAGAAGGAAAAGCGAATCAGATCACAAAGATTAGTTCTGTTGGCGGTGGATGCATCAATCTTGCAAGCCATTATCATACGGATGCTGCTTCTTTTTTCGTTAAAACAAACAGGTTAAAGAAATGTCACGGTTTAAGTTTTTTTCTTTCTGAGATATATATACAATCAGAATTTTAATTTTTTTTTTTTTTTGGTAACACTGGTTTAGGAGTATAGGATCTGCGATGTTTGAAGGAGAGGCTCTTGGTCTTGAGGCTATGTATGAAACCAGAACAATCCGTGTCCCGAAGCCACACAAAGCAAGTGGAAACCTTATTTTGTTTTGGTGTGGAGATATATCTTTACTGGTGGTGTTCTGAAGTATGAACATAGATTCTCGCTTAAACATGTTTACAGGTTGGGGCATTGCCAACAGGTGGATCTTATATCATCATGGAATTTATAGAGTTTGGGTCATCAAGAGGCAACCAGGTGATAATGATGAATCTAACTAGGAGCCAGTGTTAACAACTTTAGTTTGATGGGTTCATGGTTATTAGTCATCAGGCTGAATTAGGAAGGAAGCTAGCTGAGATGCATAAAGCTGGGATATCTTCAAAAGGCTTTGGGTTTGAGGTTGACAACACTATTGGCAGGTGGAATGAATTTGAAAATCTTTTCGCTTTGAGTGAGTTACTGTGCTTTCACAAACTTAGCGACGCAATGTGCCCATTTTAGTACCCCACAGATCAATACTTGGTCATCGGATTGGATTGAATTCTATGGTGAGAAGAGATTGGGTTACCAGCTAAAGTTAGCTAGGGATCGTTACGGTGACTCTGCAATATACCAGAAAGGTTTTCTTTCTCTCTTCTCTGTCGTTATTAACTTCATGAGAAGGTATTGAAGATTTTTTTTAAACAGGTCATACACTGATACGGAACATGGCATCCCTCTTTGAGAATGTTGTCATAGAACCGTGCTTGTTACATGGTGATCTCTGGAGCGGGAATATCGCATACGACAAGAACAGCGAACCTGTCATTCTTGATCCTGCCTGTTACTGTATAAGCTTTCATTCATAAATTCTTGATATATTACCATTTTGAAGCCCGATTGAATCTCATTAATTGCGGAAATTCCTCCATAGATGGGCATAACGAGGCGGATTTTGGTATGTCGTGGTGCGCAGGATTTGGAGAATCTTTCTACAATGCCTATTTCAAGGTTCCACACACTCTTCCTTTTCTCAGTTTCTGTATCAACTAAAACCACTTTGATGGTTCGTTGATTACATAGTTGTTTTGTTTCTTTGCTTGCTTAAGGTAATGCCAAAACAACAAGGATTTGAGAAGAGGAGGGATCTGTATTTGCTGTATCATTACTTGAATCATTACAACCTCTTTGGCTCGGGCTATCGATCCTCTGCAATGTCGATAATTGATGATTATCTACGGATCCTCAAAGATTAAAATGTTCAAGATTGTAAAACAAGATGATAAAATCTACGGGTTTCTTTTTTACATTCTCTTCATTAAGTTTATCAGCTTCTCTGTGATTCAGTGTTTTTAGATTTAGGTATTCTGTAAAACGTAAACTTTGAATACTTGGGGACAAATCTCCAAGCAAAGGAACCAACATCTGCTTAAAGAACTTTAAAATCCAGACATCAACATAGTAATAAATCCAAACATCAACAAAGGTTTCCTCTAACATCCAACGAGTTACTTTTAAAACAGATAACCAAAATTCATAATAGCCAAAAAAACAAAAAGCCAGCCATGATTTGATTTGATGATTGTTTCAATCAATCTCCCTTTCTCCTGAACGAGCATCCTTCAGTGAGCCTCGCCTTTCCTCCTGTAGGCTGGCACAGAACTGTCTG
Source organism: Kernera saxatilis (assembly GCA_900406395.1). Lineage (NCBI taxonomy): Eukaryota > Viridiplantae > Streptophyta > Magnoliopsida > Brassicales > Brassicaceae > Kernera > Kernera saxatilis. The sequence goes on along the minus strand of OVAY01001657.1, from coordinate 3,082 downwards.
GCAGTTTCCGCATACCACAACGGTCTGCGAGTGACTGAACACTGTAGTACTGCAATACCAAAACAGAACCGATAAGTTTATGTTCTTTATCTATGTAAATGTAAAAAGGGAAAAGACTGAAAACAATTGTTTGAGATCTTACATGTTAAAGCAGCCTTGGCACTTCACATCCTACAATAAGGTTAACAACAACAAGAAACAACAATCAGAGTCTACAAAGAGTAAGTAAACTTAAAGCCTTAAGTAAGAGTAATTCAGAGAACCAGATTACAAATCGTATTTTACAATTCTAAACAGAGAGATTTGGTTTTAAGGGATTATAATGTAGGAAATGGATTCTAAATCATTACCACATTATAAGATCGTCGAGCAACCAAAAATAATCAAACAGTAAATAAAATTATGGTTTATGAGAAATCAAAATCAAAGACTTCATTACCACATTACAAATGGTTGAACGACAAAATAAAAAATCAGACCTCAAAAGGAGTATATAGATCCTCAAAAACTAAGGTAGTCAGGAGAAAATCAAATTCAAACACTAGACATTACAATTCTAACTATAGTGTGACAAGACAAAGGATTCAAATCAGTACCATGAAGAACGAGTTCGGAGATTGAACAAGACGTTTGAGCTTGTGCTTCCTCTTCTCAAGCTCTGCTGGAGGGTTAAGCAGATCGATATCGTTTTGGAGAACCTGTTTCATATACCAAATCAGATTCCACACTTCGCGTAGAGCAATCAAATCTCGAAACCACAGTTCTAATCAGCTAATTCCGCTTTCGTACACGTGATTAAAACCTAAGAATAAGGCTTCCGCATAGCCTTACGAGATGGTAAAAAGATATCAAACGAGAATTAACATAATCTCCAGTGAGACTCGAAATTTCACTAACGGATCCATATTTCTATAACAAAATCAAACGAGGATGCAGAATGGAGAGACGAAGACGAGGATGAAATGCGAGAACTAACCATCTTCGCAAGAATCTGAAGAGACGGCAAAGATAGCAGCAACGGCAACAAAAGGCTTGAGAGATTTCTAGGGTTAACACACAATGCCTTATATATAAACACGAAAATCTGACCTTGCTACCTTGTCGGACCTTCTAGGCGAATTAGAGTGTTACATTCTCTTTTATTTTATTTATTAAAAAAATAGCCATCAATTTAAAAAGAAAATATATTGTGAAAAATAGAGAAAACGTTTTCTATAGCGAAATATTTCGTCAACTTCTGAGTAACCTTACTAATTGCGTCTTGCTTTTTAGTTTTAGTTTTCTCCTTTTCTTTTTCTTTTCCTTTTGTTTTGATTCTGGGCAAGTTTGTTTTCGGTATTAGTGTGAGAAAAGAATGATGATAATAGGCCACGTTGCAAGCTACTCACCTGCTTGCTTCTAAGTTCTAACTCACCAAAATTTATTTCTCCCGTGCATGTGTCCACTCTTTGCATAAAGAAGGCACCTCTCCAATCGTCGTCATCAACAAGCTTCTCTCTTTACCTACACCGCCTTGAGTTTCTCCGTGTCTTTTCTTGAGCCTTAGTTTAAGCCCGTTGAAAAATTTTTAAAATCCAGTAGTTTAATATTACTTGTTGTTTGACTCTGCATGCGTTAATCTACCAACAGCATTATATGTTATAGATCAATCGCATTCCAGGATTTTAAATTTCGAAATGATATGATTACCAAACAGTTTGTAAATTGCCCTCCAAACAAATTTTTTTGTATGTAGAGACTTTATACATTACATCCAAAAGGCACACTGCGTATCTATGTGATTTATTCATAACATCAAATTCCTCTATTTCTGTGGTTGCAAACATGACCAAGGCGTAACAACGAGCCAGAGATTATAAAACTTTGTGGAATGTTCATCAGAAGTTGCAAAGAAAGGGCACAATGATCGTTGGCCATAGCTCTACTATTCAGTACTCATCCACCGTGCAACGTCGAAATGAAAACTATAGCATCATTTTCTTCTAATGTTGTATCGAGTTGACCGCTAAGCTCCCAGTCGCAGTCGTTAACCAGCACGAGTACTCCAGGCCTCCTGCGTTTATGGATCCCAAACACTAAAAACTGTGTTCTTGCTAGAAACCAAAGAGAGACGAGGAAGGAAAGAGAAAGAAGCTTTACACAGTATCTCCTTTCATGAACATTTCAGGCCTTTCTTTAATCAAATTGGTACGGACCCATGATAGCAAATCCTTCATTGTCAACTATAATGTAGAAACATGGCAAAGAGGAGAAAACACCAGTGAGCCTTTTCCATGACTATAAACTCATTGGTATGAAAGATTATCAAAAGAGACAAGCTTACGATTTCGGATTCATCCGGGGAATTGACGTTGACTTTATGAATCTTTTCGGAGTCACAGAGCAATTCCAAACCTCCACTGCATGCAGATTATGAAGTACATTCTTCATGTTAAAAACTTCAAATCAATCATCAATAGGAATCTCATTTATTGACTACAATTCATCATATTCTGATGATTCAGAGCTGACCGGAATGTAAAAGACCTAAGCCCATTCAGATTACCAATCCAACATCATTAGTACTTTTACAAATACTGAAGAACCAAAACAAATCAAAGTGTACCCGAACTCAAGAGTTAATTGCATTTTAATGACGTTTTGCGGGAAAACGATAACAAAACCCTCCGCTTCAACGTTTTTTCGATTCCCTCCGATATCTCCGCTTAGTGATCACGCAAGAAACGAGGACCAGCAACGGACGACGACTCCCATTCGCCTTTCGAAACGACATCATTTCTCAACTTCTTTATATTTGGGTTCCTTAAAGTTAGGCCCACTTTAACAAAAAATAGCCCCTTCTGTTACCATTTTCTTAAAAGGAAAATATTATCATAAGTTATTATCATATTTAAATTTTAGTTTTAGTTTTAGATATGTACTATCTGCTTCTTCTTTGTCTGCCTTTTGATAATCAATGTTACTTCCGATCTTTTTAAAATCATTGATCTATATATGAAAACTAGGTGACTTGCCCACGCGCATGCGTAGACTCGAATGACATTCAAAAAAATTGTTTGCAATTATAAAACATAAAAACAGT
>OVAY01001656.1:0-26294 GCA_900406395.1 Kernera saxatilis | reverse complement strand
GATGTGGAATTAGTTTGATACATGATAGTTTGGGTGGTTAAAATTTTAAAAGTATTAGTTTGGGGGGTGTAATAATGAGGTTAAGAGTTTGGGAGGAAATAAGTTGGGTTGATTAAGTTTGGGGAGATCTAGGCAGTCAACCCTTGAGACTTTGACTTACAAATTCTTAATGAAGCTTATAGTTATAGTATTCTATTCTGATTTCGATTCTTTAATTCTGTCTTCCGAGAAATCTGTATTTTCAAATTATCATTATTAATACACAAGCATCAATTTTATTGTTGTTCATAACACAAAAGTGGACAGAATGTGGATCCATCAATCGATCCTTGAATTAGTTTTGAAACAAGGTCTTGAGATTGTAGGGTCCAACAAGATCGGATGGACCGTCCCACATCAACTCGGCGGTCTGTTGATTAGCCTTCTCAGACGTGTGTGAGCCATCGAAGAACATATAGTCACTAACGTTTTCGCATAACTCGAACTCACGTGACGTTCCTGATCGGTACCCACACGTACTGCTTCCCCTGAACGGTCCACTTCCACAACAAGCCTTCTTCACTTCCTTAAACCCTAATTACCAAAACCATATATGCATTATATTTGAGCCTCGCATATAAACAAAAATAAACAACACACAATGCTTTATACCGTATTTTGTGGGATTCTCCATAGCTTCGGTTCCCGCAGTGTAGGAGTCGAAAAGCGAGTATTTGAATCCGGGTAATCCACGTTGTAGATCTCTCAAAACATTTGGAATTCTTACGTTGTGAAGTTTTATCAACTCAGTGATGGATTCGAAACATGATCCTACTCTTGTTGGATCCATTGTTAGCAATCCCGGAACACAGTCGAGTCGACCCATGTTCATGATCCCAAACTTCCTTCCTCCAATTTTATAAATACCCTTCAAGGAATTAATACAAGAAATCTTTATGAATTATGATTAGCTTAGCGTATAGATCTTAACACATTGTATGTGATGATCAACACTTATGGTAATAATATCTAACCTATCAAAAATATTCGAAAATATATAATAGTTTTGTATCGAATTAGTTAGTCCATATTTGTAAATACCTCGATCACAGTCGTGGTGTTACCGATAACATAATCGACGAATTTGTCTTTGCTATTGGATTGAAAATAGGAGGCGTTAACCGAGAAGGGATAAAAATAGTCGTTAGGACCAATCTGAATGAGATAAACAGCTCTTGAGATTATCCTTTTGGTCTCTGCATCTCCTAATTTCTCTATAAACATCTTCTCCACATTCTTGAAGTTGTGTAACTGGCTTCCCAACGGTATCACGTTCTAATTAAAGATACAAAGAGAAAAGGTTTATAACAATTTAGATAGAGTAGAGATAAGTACCCTTGAAATCGTATACCATGATTCAACTAGGAAATAAAGACTCAACACATCTCCAAAAACAAACTTATATATATTTCTATATATAGTTTGTATGCAAATAATTAATTAATGTTGAAGAAATATGATAAGTAAACACCTGTGGTTGATATGTTTCAATCAAAGCTCCGGCGCCCGCAGAAGCGAAATTAACGCCATAAGTAAATTGATTGACGCTATTTCCGGGCTGTAGATAAGGCGGTATCAACGGTAACCAAGCGTATTCCGCTGCATTTGTCGCAAAATTATTCCACGAGAATTTTAATTTACACCATTAGATTCAAATGAAGAATTATGAAAATAAGATGGAAATGTGTTTTTGATAATACCGATGAAATCTGGAATCAAACGGCCGTCAGAATTTCTCCCGGTCGGTAACTTGAACGTGGTTTGACCATACGGCCAAACATTGGCCTGAGCAGCTCGGAATGTGTTGATGTAATTGTTGTTGCCAACGTCGAACACTGAGTCTCCGAACACAAACAATGCTGCTTGGTTCGTTAACAGACTTTTTTCGCAGCTTATTAGGTTGATCGATAAAATTATAGTCGGAAAGAGTAAGAATATCGAGCCGAATCGCTCAATGATTGCCATATAAATCGTATTTCTTAAGGTAATTCTTTTGATAGAAAATGTGTGTGTGTGTGTGATATATAAGTAGAGCAACGCATGTGGTTATATAGGTGATAGTGAGTCAAAGCTAACTAGAAAAAATAAAATTAAGAGAGATTATCGCAAACGTTTCTGGACAATTTCGCTTTTGATTTTCCAAATTAAATTAAAAGATTTCCTCATTGAATAGTCTAAATTTGATTATAATATGGGAGAGAAATATATAAAATACAATACAATTGAGTTACTCGGTCAAACTTCGTATAAAAAATTGAATAAAAGCTTATATATCAATTTCTTGTCTTTCACGGGACGGCTGGTCAACGGAAAAGTTTAATTGTCATCATGTGAACTGATTAGTTTAATCAAATCAAAAGAATTCCAAATCAAATGTAAATCTTCTTATTTTTGTAATTTTTTTAAATTCTGGTGATCAACTAAGCTTTAATGAACTGGCTTTAATGAAATTTTAATTACTCTAGGGTTTTAAAACAAAGAAAAAAACACTTAGAATGATATTTTTTTAATTTTATTTTTCATTTGGTTAAGTCAAAAGTGACCTTTGTGTTCTGAAAAAGTGGAGAAAATAAAACAAAATTACCTTTAATAAATTAACGATTTACATTTTTTTTTTTTTGCTAAACGATTTACATTATTACATATACAAATACTATTCGTGGTGGTTTGACCGAAACATATCCAAATTTTACTCGGTTAGGTTCGGTCCAATACAAAATTTGGTTCAGCCTCTATTCGTATATCTTCGTTCAGTTTTGGTTTCGCTGGTTTGTTCAGATGAACATGCTTGAGCTTTCGTGTGTAGCTTAAACAAAATGTAAATTATCCAAAAGGTCAAATCGCAATCGGATCATTGATAATCGTTCATAACACTAGTAGTGGTCTAATATCTAGATTCACTGCATCACTTCGTGTCATTTATTCATCGATTCCGATCCTTAAAATTATTAATTTAAAATTTTTGAAACAAGGTCTTGAGATTGTAGGGTCCAACGAGATCGGACGGACCGTCCCACATCAACTCTGCGTTCTGTTGATTAGCCTTCTCAGTCGCGTGTGAGCCATCGAAGAACATATAGTCACTAACGTTTTCACATAACTCGAAATTACGGGATGTTCCTGATCTGTATCCACACGTACTGCGTCCCCTAAACGGTCCACTCCCACAACAAGCCTTCTTCGCTTCCTTAAAACCTATATTAACAACAGAAAAGAAAAAAATATCAACAGAAACATGCATTTTAAGTTATAGGCTATGAACTAATGCAGTTTACTTATTGAGTTTTTTAGTGTTAAGTTTTTTAGTTTCTTTAAACGATATTGGTTTTAGCTTTTTCTGTAGGATTTTTATTTCCAAAATACAAATCATGGAGTTGTTTTTTTTGTTTCTGCATAGAAATAGTAAAAGAAAAAAAGAAACGTTTTCGTAAATATTAGAACCAACAATCTAAAAATTAACACACAAAGCTTGATTGATTTCCCTACCGTATTTTGTGGGATTTTCCATAGCTTTGGTTCCAGCAGTGTAGGAGTCGAAAAGGGAGTATTTGAATCCAGATAAACGACGTTGTAGATCTCTTAAAACATGTGGAATTCTTGCATTGTGAAGTTTTATCAACTCAGCGATCGGTTTGAAACATGATCCTATTCTTGTTGGATCCATTGTTAATGAGCCCGGAAGACAATCCAGTCTACTCATGTTGATGATCCCAAATTTCCTTCCTCCTCTTTTATAAATTCCCTGTAAAGAACAACAAGTCTTACATGATTACTAGCTTAGTATAGAGATCTTGACACATTGTGTGATTAAGACCTATTGGTAACAATATCATCCAACTTATCATTTTACTTTTGGTTAAGAACTTATGAAATATTCAAAGCTAATAATAGTTATAAAAAATATCAAATTAGTTAGTCTTAGTCCATATATATACCTCGATCACGGTCGTGGTGTTACCAATAACATAACGGACGAATTTGTCTTTGCTAATGGATTGAAAATAGGAGGCATTAACGGAGAAAGGATAAAAATAGTCGTTAGGACCGATGTGAATGAGATAAACCGCTCTCGAGATTATCCTTTTGGTCACTGCATCTCCTAATGTCTCTTTAAACATCTTCTCCACATTCTTGAAGTTGTTTAATTGATGTCCCAACGGTATCACGTTCTAAAGAGACAAAGAGAATATGTTAAAAAAAAAATCATGATATGTATAATATAATTAGATCTTATATATAGAGATATAATCTAAGACCATTTTTAATATCATGATTCAGCTAGGAAATAACGACTCAAAATATCTCCAAAACAAAATTTAGATAGTTTCTAGCTAGTTTAATGTTGAATGAATATGATAGTTAGATACCTGTGGCTGATAAGTTTCAACCAAAGCTCCGGCGCCGGCAGAGGCAAAATTAACGCCATAAGTAAACTGATTTACGCTATTTCCGGGTTGTAGATACGGCGGTATCAATGGTAACCATGCATATTCCGCTGCATCGATCGCAAAAATTAGTCAACAAAAAAAATTATATTATTAGATTCAAATGAAAGAGTTATGCAAAGACAATTAAGTAGTGAATATATGGTTTTGGTTTTACCGATAAAATCTGGAATCAAACGACCGTCAGAGTTTCTTCCAGTCGGGAACTTAAACGTTGTTTGACCGTACGGCCAGACATTGGCCTGAACAGCTCGGAATGTGTTGATGTAATTGTTATTGCCAACGTCGAACATTGAGTCTCCAAACACAAACAATGCTGCTTGGTTTGTTAGCAGACTTTTTTCACAGCTTGTTAAATTGATCGATAGAATTATAGTAGAAGAGAGTAAGAATATAGAACCAAATCGCTTATTGTTTGCCATACGAATCGTATTTTCTAAGCTAATTCTTTTTATAGAAAATGTGTTTGATATCTAAGTAGAACAGTGCCTGTGTTTATATAGGTGTTAGTGAGTCAAGGCTAGCTAGAAAAAAAGAAACAAAAAATGAAGAGGAATTATCGCAAACGTTTCTGGACAACTTCCACTTTTGATTTTGCAAATTAAATCAAAAGATTTATGATTTGAATGGTCTAAGTTTGATTATAAGATGGGCGGAAACAAAGATATAATTTCGCTATTTTTAATTATTTTGGATATTCATCATATTTTCATTTTTTTTAAAGTGATTCCGTCATATATTACGAACATGTTAAAAATATAACTAAAAACCTCCTAAAACATCATGAATCAACTAAACTAGTTTTTCAGCACTTTTTATTATTCCACAAAAACTTTATATAATTTAGTTCTTTCTATTCGATCATTCGACTATTCGACTATTCTTTAATTCAGTTTACATACCAGTCAAGCTTCGTACAACAATATGCTTGAAATAATTGAATATAAAGCTATAGAGCTATAAATCAGTTTCTTGTCTTTCTAGAGACGGCTGGTCAATGGAAAAAGGTTTAATTGTTATTGTGTGAATTGAGAAGTTTAATCAAATCAAAAGAATCCCGGATCAGATGTAAATCTTTTCATATTTTGTATCTTGTTTTCCTCTTTGTAGTGAGCAGCAACTAGGCTTTAATGAGAGGGAGGAGCCACATAACGTTTAACATTTCAGCATCTGTCTTCCTCAGCTCTTCACAATTCTAGAAAGAAAAAAAAAAAAACTGAAACAGAAACGTTTATCGAAAGCCTTCACTTTTGAAATTTTTAGTGCTTCTAGTTGAGGTAACAAAATAAGGAGATACATTTTTCCTAATTTACCCAATCCAACGCATACGAGATTAATGGGTATTAGTCACTAGAGTAGGTTCACTAAGGTAATCTTTTTTTTTTTTTTGTCAACGATCACGTTGAATGATTTAACTTTTTAAATGTAAAAAGAAAATAAATGTTTGAAAAAAAAGTAGCAGCCTCGTTGATCATACATTGAACCTTTTTCTACACAGCCTTAGACTGTCCTACTGAATAATTTGGATGCATTATTTTATTATTTTTCTCTTCTCAGCAATTTGGATGTATTATTAATTTATTATATCCGTATTTTCATCAAAAGGTTCACGAGAAAGTTTACAAGAACAACTCAATTCTGTGCAAACCCCATTTCTTCTTGTCCTTTTTTGAACAAGAAAAACGAGTGGCTCGCTTTCTCTCCTTATTACTAGACGCGTTCTTTGTCCGGTTCGGTTCTGTTTCCTGAATTTTGGTCATAGCTGTTGTTTTCGAGGTGTCCTCCGAATCTTTTCTCTTTGTTTTTAGAAGGAAGATTAAAAGTGAAGCTGTTCCAATTATTGACGATGAATGAATAAATATAGCATTTCTCAAAATATCAACCAAGCAAAGTTCTGTTAGTCAGAGAAGATTCATATAACAAACAGAGGTTCCAAATAGTTTTTATTATAATGTTAAATAAGTATGGGGGTACAAAAAAACAAAACACTTTCGAGGGTGACGATACGCTATAAAAAAAAGATCAAAAAGTGAGCTCAAAAGATTAATAAAAAAAAAAAAAAAGAGAGACAAAAATGAAAGAAGAAGACCCATTAGATAGAAATTATAACTCTATTTACTTCATCACACCTTTTATTTCAGAAAATTAAAAGAGACCATCTCTATGGAAGAGAGGGTTCATGAGATACCAATGCAATAAGCTTTAGTTGTGAGTGACTTGTACCATCCCCCAACAGCAGAATCCTGTGAGACATAAACAAAGAGACAAAAGATTAAGTAACCAATACTGAGGTTGTTTGTCTTCATGGTTCAACAAAATTTAATCCACAAGGGATTGAAACTCACCAACACACAGCTTTATTTACAAACTATGGAACCATCAATCCCTTCAGAAGACTCCTTCAAGCATGGAATTGATCTCATCTAAGCTCCATAGGTCCATTGGGTTTTCCTCTTCCTGAGTCACAGCACCAGCATCTGCGCCGAGCATGGCTTCCACTTCTAATGGAGAGTCCCACAATGAGTTATCAAGGTAGACCATCAGATCATCAGACTTATCATTGTTGCTTGTCCTGTCCTCGGAGTTGGGTTTGAGCTTCTTGGCTGCATTGGTTTCTTCATTGAACGGGGCTTGGTTATTATTGACTAGAACTGAAGAGATCTCGGGTGTTTTGGGGCCGTGATCGCTCCACCCGAACTCAGAGCAGTCGAATGAGTTACTAGCCTGGTCGGAACTGAAATACTGGTATCCATTGTTACCTCCAGCATCGAACGAGTTTGTTAACCCAAACTGATTGTTATACATCTGAGGCTTCTCTTCCATGAAACTCATATCACCAAAGGAGTTGTTGCAGTACTGACTCACATGTGTTTGAGGCTGAACCAAAGTTGGAGTTTGGTTTGGTTTAGCCACTGGCTTCTGAAGATTACTGGACTTAGCAGTAGGGCGTTTCTGGGAGACGCTAGGGTTCTTCTCCTCTGGGAAATTCACCTTAGCTTTATTGCCACGGATTCTGCGTGCAGCTGCATCATAAGCTCTTGCTGCTTCCTCAGCAGTGTCGAATGTTCCAAGCCATTCCCGAGAGCCTTTTCTGGGATCACGGATCTCAGCAGCCCATTTGCCCCACGGGCGCTGCCTAATCCCCCTGTACTGATTCTTTCTCTTCCTCTTAGCAGAATTTTCAGCTTGCCCATTGGACTCTGCGGTTTTCTTGCCAGAAACTGAACCTATTGGAAGCAAAATACACAATATCAATCATGAGCTGAATTGATTTCGATACCAGACATTTTTATCCCACAAAACAAAAAACTTTGCCGATATCACAAACCCAAAGAGTTAGACTATTTAGAGAGATACAGTATATGTGATTGTTAGGGAATGATAACTCACAAAGCACGGTCAAAAATATACATAAATAAAACTGCATCTCTTCAGGAGCTAAGGGATCTGGATATCGACAATTCCTAAATTCCGGTAAGGTGATAACAAAACCAATGAGACCAACCAATTCCACAGATTTTCAACAATACTTAACAGTAAAAACAAAGAAAAGCCTCTGAAAATCAAGATCCAGAAGATCTAAGACATTACATGAATTTTTAAATGGACATATAAAGATAAGAAAACAAAAAAGTCAAATAACCCCTTACAATACTTGACAAATTCTAAAAAAATTCTAGAAATAAAATAAGGCAATAATCATGCAAAGAACAAAGCTAAAAAAGGTCTAGCTCTTGTTCTTTTCCCCAGAAACCTTCAAAAGTTATGCAGATCTTTACTTTTGGGCTGGAATATTTTCTGTTGAGCAATAACTTATCGAAAGAGAAACTAAAAGTGATATGGAGATGAAGATCATGATTAAGATCCAGAAACCCATATCAAAGAGCAACCAAATTAAGAGAATCATTAAAAACACATGAATATCCGAACACTGAACATAAGAGACAGAAGCACACAAAACCCATTCAAATAAAGTGAAATTCGAATCAAGCCCAGATATATACCAGTGGAGGCGAAGGCGGCTGCAGGGGAAGCTACGGGTTTGGTAGTTGCGGTGAAGACAAAAGGCTTCACTTTGGCGAAGACATCATCGACATCGAAATCGTCTTCGCAGTCAAACGATGAATCATCCTTAAACCCTAGGAAATCAGCCTCGAATTCATCGTCCAGATCGAAGAAATCGGACCGCTTCTTCGATCTCTTCTTCGAAGCTTTCCCCTTATTTTTCAGATCCGGCCAGATGAACTCGCTAGTGACGCGGCGGGGCCTCGGCGGCGGAATGAAATCGGAGATTATAGCACCTCCACACATGGCGGCTTTCACAGAATCGCTGCTCTTTCAGGGTGTTAAATGTTCAGAAATAGAAACTTAGGGGCGAAACTATAAATATTCGCTTCTTTGGGGTTCTCTTTTTATTTGTATTTTCTCTCTCGCTATGGTTTGCTACTCTCCAGAAAGATAGAGAATTCGGGGGTCGTATATTATATAGGTTGATTATTTACTATTGTACCCTTACTTGTGAGTCGTTCTACAATAATGCCATAGTGAATAAAATACATATGTTCTTTATAAGTTAAGGTAATTTCCATGTTTTAGGTTGGTGCATTTAATTTACAATTTATAGCTTATAAATTTATTAATATTTAAAAATGCCATAGTTGGAGTAGATTCTACTGATGTAATAATTATATATGGAAGAGAATCATAAATGACAATGAAAATATGTAATTTCTATCTTTCCATTCAAAATATTTTTAAACTATAATATATATCTGAGCCCATAAGTATATAAAGTTATATGATTAATTTTTAATGTCTTCATATTTTTTTTCAAAAATTATTTCTTTTAATGGCAATATTAGTTAAATATAATCCTCGAACCTCGATGTATTGTATTTATCAAGAAATGTTAACAAATTACAAATGATAATCTATCATCTATGATAAACATATCTAATTATTGTGTGTGTGTAATGCACACATGAAAATGGAGGATAATTCAGTATGTATCATATCATAATTTTCAAACATTTGAACCTATTATTGTATGAAATTAATTAATCAATTATATTCTTTAGGACTTAATTAAGCTTTATATATCTCATAATCGACTACTATACCAAAAGTGGTTTTACAAATGTATTGAAAATCTATGCTTTGTTGTAGTTCTAGAGTGAAATTTTATCGTAAGTGTTATTTTAAAACGTTTGTATAATGTAAGTTTCATCTCAATGAGATTTAAATTTTGTCATCTTCGACTGTCCTCAGGACTTTCAGAGTACCTACCGAACATTTTTTCCCCTAGAGTCTAATTTTCTGATCAACCAATATATTTTTCGCTTTGATGTGATACGTCATAGAAGACGAACTTAGATACATCTTCTAATTATCAGTAAGAAAATCTCTTGACCTAAATAGTTTGAGTTTTCGTTTGAAAATAAAGGTTCATATTAAAACTATAGTACTAATTTATCCCGTAATTTATCTCGTTTGGATTGTCTGATAATAAAACATGATGTTTTAATCTGCCTTATGTGGTCTTTGTGATGAAGTGTAAAAACTAATCTCATAAATTATAACAATTAAGTTTAACAATACAAAGTGATGATGGAGATGGGATCTTTCAAATGAATAAACTGACCACGAGAAATCAAATATGGTTCTTACAGTAATTATTAACATTGGAATTCAATCACTTGATGACAAAAGATAAAACCAGTTATGGGAAATTGAATTATAAAACCAGTATAGATTTACTCATTTATTAGCAAAATTAATATTTAATATTTAAGAACGTTGTATTTGTTATAAAAGTAATGAAATTTATATATTTAAAATTTAATATAAAAGTATTTTGGGAAACAAATATATGAAATATTTAAATAATTATCGCTAGTAACGTCTTTTTGTTAGTAGTATCTACATTCGCATGATTATAACATCGACTTTGCTAAAAACATAAAGAAAAAAAGGGACAATGATGTAAAGGGTAAAATGGAAAAACATTTATCATAGAATCTTGAAGAAATGCTGAAGAGACGTCAGTCAAAGTGTAACCGTGTAACATGCCACGGTAAATAAAGGAGGCCATGAAATTGAAAAGTGTTAGGTGCATGCATCATTCAATAAAAATATTGACAAGAATGATGATAATCAGAAAATTAAGAACCCAGAGAATCAGAGATAAAAAATTATGCAAACAGTGACAACAAAAAAACAATAATTTAAAAAAAAGGCCGTTTATTGAGCAGAAACTCACAAACTCTTAATAGAACATTTTCTTTATTTTTTGTAGACATTTTGTAGACAACATTTTCTTTATTAATGACACAATTTTAAAGAAAAAACAAAACTAAATTACACAGACCTACACAATATTTCAAAAAATAAAAAATTATGATATCAAATACCAAAACATAAAACGATAGATTTACGTTCTCGATCTAAGATAGAAATATATGATGATTTTCTTTAAAAAAACAAAATATAACGATCGAATTATCGAAAAAGTGTCAACTATTTTGTATTTTATAGCCTCTAATTATAAATATTATTAAAGTTTAAAAACACTGTTTAGCAAAAAAAAAAAAAATTATGAACATATTTTATAAGGATTAAAAGTTTGAGAAAATAACTAAAACTAATATGTCATTAGGCATTAGCCACACGACAATATTAATAGGTCGAAAGGTGTATACAATATACTATACACACATATATTATATAACGACGACTAGGAAGAAAACAAACACTAATTTGTTAAACTTGATTGCAAACAACAAAATAATTATTGTTGTCCAACACTGAATTTTCCACCAAACTAGATCTCACTTTAAGGTTTTGTGGTTCTGCAATGCACGGTATTGATGGTTCCTCAAAAAAAATTAAATCTTTTTAGCATAAAATAAATAAATTAATCTACAAAATTTATGAAAGTTTCAAACAACTAGCAACACATATATAACAAGAATTATTCATCTAGTAGTTTATGTTACGATTATTTTTTGTTCTTCATCGAAATTATCCTCTGTTTTATTGCTGTTCGTCAGTGTTCGATAGATTGAAAGTCACAATCGTTAATAAAAATCAAATCTCCCTTTAAAAAGCAATAAAATTTGAATGCGAAGTTTGGAAGAAAAACAAAATTACTTATAAATTGATTAGTGGAGCAAACATCTGAATTTATGGAATCTTATTTTACGAAATGATATGATGAACGATAATATTCACACAAACAACTTAAATTACACATACCTAAAAAAGTGTTAATCATTTATAGGTGTTTAAAAATGAATGATATATTACAAACATCATGCAATAGCATGCTCTATATGGATAAATGATTGACTAATTAGAAATTACGATAACGAATAAATGTTCCACGTATGAGGTATATATGTACGTATACTTCTAATTTTGGTTATGCCAGCCTATGTATACATTCCCACAAAATTGCCAACTTTCATGGAAGTAATCAATAAAATCATATGTGTTAAGAGTCGACGAGATTTGTTGGAATTACATACTACCTTGACGAATCAAAATAAATGAACCCCATCCCTAGATGAAATAACCATGGAGTGTCAAAATTTGGAAATACAAAAAAAATGAGATCATCTATGTGCGTTTGTGTTACACGAAGTTTCTTGAGACTTGAAAAGAGATAGTAAAAGAAAGACAAGTTGAGCAAGTGGACTTACGACGACAAGGCTTTGCGTTGTCCGGGTCCCACCTTGTACCACACACTTGACCCGCATCTTCATAGTTTTAAAACTTATTAAAACTTAAAATCATCGTCTATTTCTTGTTAATTGCATATCAGTTCTCCTGACTTTAAGTTGTCCGGTGTCTCTTATCATCTTTTGAAAAACGAAATACCTTTTTCTTTCTGTTATGTTTTCTCATAACATAAAATCCAGAGAATTGAAGATGGATCATATTAATATAAGTATGTAATAAATCAATATATATATTTTGTTTTTAAAAAAATTAATATACATACAGGATAAAATTATACCAAGAAAATAAATATAAAAGATAAAGTTAAGAAATGCAAAAGGAAGTAGGACCATTTTCTTTTGGTTCGATTGAGACAAAGCTCCTAAAATAGCTGATCTCAAGAAACAGAAGATGATGTAACTTCTGAAAGCTACCCATCCGTATCCTGCAATTATTTTGGTTTCATTATTAAATGAACTATACACGCTCAAATAACCAAATTATATTAAAAAAAGGAATTAAATGCGCAATTTTATTCTATCTTTTCTTTAAACAGAAAAGTAACGAAACTATTTTGATCTTTCTGACTGGTAGGTGATCTGCATTTATTTTAGATGGCTGTAAAATCTAGAAAGCTCCCAATCGAATATTTCAATCTCAAATCTATGTCTTTGTTTAACACATAATCTTGGTGTCTGCCACTACTAGCAGTAAACTACACACACCAACACACCTGCACTACACGTATCTTCTAATTTAGTCGAATCATCATTCTATTTTTTTTTCTCGACTCTAATCATCATTCTATAATTCAAGTAAACGACAAAAAAAGAAGAAGAGAAGAATTGTATTTGTTTTTCTTCAATTATATATGTACCATGCAAATTGTCAGCTAACCCAATTAGTAAAATCATAAACTCTACTTTCATACTGAGCAGTGAGCCACCTAGAAGAAAAATATCTCCTTGAAGTGAAAGATATGGGCTTGGAGCTTTAAGGTTTACAAGCCTCATTAAAAGCCCACATCATAAATAAAGATATTCTTCGGCTTATTGGAATTCTACAAAAACGGGACGTTCTTTAGATTCTGTATCTTAACAACACAAGATACATTTTTTATATTACAGAAACACCCAACAAAGATCGTAGACATTACACAACAACTACTTATGTTATGATCTTCCTTTTTCATTTATAAAAAACAAAGAGACCAGAATTTTTCCGCTCTCGAAATCCTAAAACCCTTCACAGAGGTTGTTGAAGAGTAACCACCAAGGGACTTGTCACATTTCGTTTCCCGTCAGACCAAACTATATAACCAGTCTCCACATTTGTCGCTCCCGGTGACAGTTTCACCTCCGTCGTCTTAACCCTAACCACAAAATTCAGTTTCTGCCCGACCCGTCTGAACGATAGCTTCTCCGGCTTAACCGTCACCGTCGTGCCCCTCGGCGGACTAATCTTAATCTCAAAAACCGAGTCAGAATCGCCGACATTTGTCACTGTCCTAATGAAATGGGTCGACATTTTATTTTCTCCATACTGCTGAAACACGACGGAGAACGATGGGTAGTTCAAATTCCCGACATGCCCTGCGCGTCTGGCACCATCGCAGTCTGCTTTCCGACGGGTTATTGTCACAATGTTGGTACCAGTGTAGTTTGAATTACACAGGAAATTGATGTAATCGTAAGGTGTTATATCGTAGACTAATCCCGGATCCATCGCTTTGGTTGGGTGCACATGACCCGACCCGTAATCCATAACCGTCGATGTATTGCCTGTGGACTCATCTAGCATTGGCTCATCGCGGTTATCGACCGTGTAAGCCGTGGTCATCAATGCGGATCTTATCGCCGCCGGGCTCCAATCTGGATGAGCCGCCTTGAGCAGAGCGGCGAGACCTGAGACGTGCGGGCACGCCATCGAAGTGCCTGATAAAATGTTGAATTCCGTTCTCCGGTTATCGGAAGGAACTCCTGATGGGCCGATCCGGTCAGGCCAAGCAGCGAGAATGTTTAAACCGGGTGCAATGACATCCGGTTTAAGAATCTCCGGTGTCTCTGGATTAGGCCCACGAGCGGAGAAAGATGCCACGACCGGTGCGGGTCGAATCCCAAGTCGGGTCCCTTTGAAAACGATCGTGGCCGTTGGTTGTTTCGACGAACGCGATTTGGATGATTCGGAGATGTACCTCCTGATTTCATCTCCCCCAGAAGCACCGACCGATGTCGCCGGTAACACGTGGCAATCGGCGACTAAACCCTCGCCGTCGAAGACACCGTTCGCTATAATCATCCCCAAGCCTCCGTTTTTCCTTACGATTTCTCCTTTGGTTGCCCTAGAATTGATTCCTCTGTCGCAAAGAACGATTTTGCCTTTCACCAAATTCGGATCCAACGAGCCTTCGATACACAGAGACGAAGAGTAACCGTCACCGCCGAGTAAGCTACCGCCGTAGACAAGCGGGTACATCCGACCCGGATCCAGATCCGGTCCACCGTAAACGCTAACACCCGAAATCGTTTTCCCGTTACCGAGTTTCACATTGGCGGGGAAATCACGATCGATTGTTCCCGCTCCAACTGTTGTCATCCACGGAGCGACGTTCGTCACCGTTAAAGCACCGGGACCTCCGTTCCCGGCGGAGGCGGAGACGAATATTCCCCTGTCGATTGCTCCGAAAGCTCCAATGGCTATGGCGTCGAGGTAATAAGGAACCACGACTCCTCCAACGGAAAGAGAGACGACGTCGACTCCGTCGGCAACTGCGGTGTCGAACGCGGCTAAGATATCGGAGTCATAGCAGCCGGAGTTCCAACATACTTTGTAGGCGGCGAGTCTAGCCTTCGGAGCCATCCCAGAAGCGACGCCGCGTGCGTAGCCGAGAGTGGAGGCCGGAAAAACGTACCGACCGGCGGAGATCGAGGCGGTGTGGGTCCCATGGCCGTCGGAGTCACGAGGAGAACGAAACTCCGTGGTTTCGTTCATCTTTCCGTTGGTTGCTTCATACCCACCGCAGAAGAATCTCGCTCCGACGAGTTTTCGGTTACACGCGGACGCCGGAAAATCCTCGGAAGCGACACATTGGCCTCTCCATTTACTTGGAACAGGACCAAGACCACGGTCATCGAAGCTAGGCCTCTCGGGCCATATCCCAGTATCGATAACTCCGATAACAAGATCCGACCCGAAATCGGACTCCTCGAGTAGACCCGCTTTGTCGGTGGACCTAAGGCCAAGAAACTCAGGGGAGCGAGTGGTGTGCAAGTGACGGACTTGCTCGGGGATAACAGAGATGACATGAGGATGGTCTAAGAGCTGGCGAGCTTGTTGAGCGGTGAGCCTAGCGGAGAAGCCATGGAAAACGGTGTCGTATGTGTGGATGATGGAGGAAGGAGTGGAAGTGAGTGAGGCAAGAGAGGAGGTGTACCAGTGACGGTGAGTGGGGAAGATTGAGGGTTTGGCTTCGTGGTCGACGTGGACGATGTAAGTCAATGGGTTTAGGTCGTTGAAAGAGGAAGAAGAAGAAGGGGAAAAAAGAGTCAAGAGGAAGAGGAAGAAGAAGAAAGCCATTGACGGAGAAAGTTAGGGTTTTTTTCTGATTCTAGATTTGGTTAGTGAGTGGAGGAGGAAGAAGAAGAAGTTTGAGGGTACCACATTGCTGTTTGATTTTTGGGTGGAAGCGGAGAAAGAGAGGAAAACTTGTGTAGCGTAAGTGTGTACAGAGCAAGCAAGAAGTTGTGCCACTCTCTAGTGTCTGTCTCTCGCTGTGAGCTGGAGGCACTGTCTCTTTTGCTTTCTTTATTACGAAAATATCCCTATGCTTTTGAAAAAGATACGAGTAGATCGAATTTATTATGAATGAACACAAATCTTTATACATTCAGTTTTATGTACTCTCTCGTATGCAGTTTTGTTTCAGGTGACATATTTTTATGTCTTTCGTTCACGGGATTTTAATTTCTATATATGCATTGATTGGATATTTGTCGAGTATTTATTATCATTTTATTTTGATTCCATCTTTTGTTAACTTCAAAGCCTAGGCTCAAACAAAAAGTAAGGATGTTCACGTCATTTGATAGAGAAGAGATAAACCGATGGATGTCACGTGGGTCCCATGCTTGTTCGACACGTGTTCGAATCGCTCGTTTAGGATGACTAAAAACTTTTATTAATCAAAACAAGGAGACATAACTGGATAAGGCATTATGATATCGTCCAATGTATATTAGAAATTTAGATGTTTGTAAAATGTATTGACCAAATCAATCTTACTATGATTTAAAGAAAGTACTAATTTATCATATGCTATGGAGGGTTTATTAAATGTTAAGGGAGTAGCAATTATTAGGGTTGTTAACAGTTAGTTTGCAGCTAACTGGTTAATTATTCAGTGTGGTTAGTTTATTAATCACACAGCTTGATGTAGAAATGTAGATACAGTTTTCCACTTTAATCAAAAGCCGTACATTATTAGTTTTTTTGGATATATGAAAATAATAATTTATGTAACACTGTAAAAGTAAATAATTATGTTAGAAACAAAATTTGTACAACAAAATACTTAATGAATTTTCCACTTGCAGTTTGACCCTTGCACTATATTTGTTGACAAAAAAAGAGTTACTATATTTAAAAAAAAATCTACTTTATAGTTTGACGTTTACAATATATATTGGACCTTTGAAAGCATAATAAATACGAGTTACTATTTAATGTTACGTAGAAATCCACCTGAGTAGGTCGATGTTTGTTGTATTATTGAGCCATTGTTATTTTTCCTATATACAGTATATTCTAATGCATTTTCATAAACCCAGAGGCCAAAAGCACTAGTGTTCACGTGTTTTTGTTCTTTTCTGCTTTTTTCTTTTACAATAACATACCATCTAAACGTCTATAACGAAACGAAATACTAATTTTTTTTAAATGTACCCATTCAACTGTATTGGTGGGTGATACGGACGATAAGTAGGTCCAGTGTATTATTTATTTTACAGAATTATTCAGGAGAATATCCTGGTAATGTTTCCATTTAAATTACTGAAATTATTTTCTATTTTAAATAGGCACTTTGGAGAAAAGAAAACGAGACTAGTATATTTGATTTGATTCAAGCCATATGCAATTATTGACTACTATGGAGGAAGTCTAGTAATGAGTGGAAGCTCTCTAAAGCGGGACAAACTGGACCTCTTTCTCTTATTAATTTCTAAACCTTTTCACTTTAGCTTTTAGTTTTGAATCAAAGTCGAATCAACCTTCGACCTTTTGAAAACTTAATTGTTATTTTATTTTTTCATAAATAATTTCAGTAGACTTTACATTTGTCAAATTATTTGATGGGCTTTTAACGGGCTTAAATCCAGTATTTGAAAAATTCTCATGAGCCTCGAGTTTCTTATGTCAATAACGCAATAAGTCGTTATGATATCCATACGTCAATAACCTTTTGGATACAAAATTAAAAATTGACTGTAAACATAACAAAATTATTAAAATCTGAAAGAGAAAACATTTTAGAACAGATAGATTGATCGATTTATGCATCGATTGGCATTTAGGTTCTACATGCGTGATGAGAAACCCACGCCGATCCACAACCATAGCAAAACTGAAATCCACACCTACAAACAAAAAAAATCCAAAAACATAAATAAATAAACGAAATTAAGTATTTAAAATATTTCCTAACAAGATAATTTGTAGTAATGAATAATAAAAACACTGACCTGCAACTTATGTGCATACAGCCATCGACTTTCTCGACGTAGTACTTGCAAGTAGGACACTTTCTCCACTGCTTATTCTTGGCCATCTGAATCAACAAAGCATCTTCTTCATCACTACTCTTCTTCTTCTTGTTCCCAAATCTCTGAAACTCCTCGCAGCCAATCCCAGCGTGCCACGCCACCTTACACTGCACGCAGAAGAGTCTGTGACAAGACGGACACTCCGTCTCCGTCACTTTAGCATTACTTCCATCGTCCACCATCATAGCCGAACAGTCTTTGAACGGACAGTAGAACTTGTCCCACGAAGAGATCAAGGACTCGCACAAGATTTTCTCCCAACGCTCGAACACGTCCTTTGGCATCAGATCCCGAAACGTGTACGGCTCTATCAGGCGCGTGCACTCCACGTCAGGGCATTTGATCCTCGCTGCGTTTTCTTTGATCCTAGTCGCCACGTAACGGATGGTGCACTCGGTGCAGTAGGAGTGAGTGCAGGTGATCGTTCCTCGGAAGATGTCGGAGATAGGCTTTTCGTCCATACAGATCATACATAACCTTCTATACGGTTCGGCGGTTTCGTTCTCGATTTTGATCTCTGGTTCTTGTTTGATCCACGTGGCGATATTCCTTTGGAGCTGAAGATGGTGATTAATCTTGACCGTTGTAGCGATCAACGAAGAGAACAGAGCTTCTTGGAGATGAAGCTCCGTGGCGTAGTTTTCGTCGGAGATTGGGAAAACTTCGTCGTAATCGAATAAAGCTGAGAAGTAGGTTTCATCTACCAACACGCCCACGTCCATCTTTGATGATGATGATGACGATCCATCATTCATCATATCGTTTTGTTCTGTTTTTTTTTTGTTCTCTTTGGTTCGAGTTTAATTGGGCTCATTCACGTTAAATAATGGCGTCCGGTGTGCATTCGAAGGGTCTTTTTTTGTTTATTTGCATAGGATTAATTAGTTTTTTAATTTCGTTTTGTCAAACGGATTAATTAGTTATTGATGAAGATTAATTAGCATTGGAATATGAAATCTTAAGCAATTGAATTGTACTCAAATGCCGTTTGGTTATTCCTAGAAACAAAACAAAGAAACCTTTCACATTTTACTTAAGAGTATGAGAAAAACTGAAAAAAGTCTCATATGATAATCGAATATATATAGGTAACAACCATGATATATATCACGTGTCTTAAATATAAATAGATTATAATACAAAGTAAATCAATTTCGTATATTTGTTCAAGCTCAATTCTACCATGGTCGAGAATATGTTTAGTGATACTTCTTTTCACGCTGCTGTCTTTGGTACTTAAAAGTTAAAATATAAAAACTTTAGTGAGCATTGCGATTGCGATTCAAACTCAACTTTTTCTACTGTTATTTACAATAAGTAGACTTGCGATATCGGTTAATTCAGACCGAATTGGCTTGTTTTTTTCCGGTTTTCGTGTAATTCATATTTTAAATTTTTTGCTATTCATAATGGTTTGGTTCAGTTTGTGAATCAAAATTTTCAGGTTTTGATTCTTTTTACCAAACTAAACCAATTTTTTTTGTTTAATCAGATAAAACGAATTATTTTGGATGATTAGGATCGATTCAGTTAATTTCAGTTTTTTCAGTTTGAGATTATATATATATTTTCAAAATTTCGGTTTAATTTTGGTTTCTAAATTAAAAAAAGGGATACCGTTTGGTTCAGCAAACCAAGAACCAAAAACTGAACCTATATTTGAAAAGTTGCTGATCGGTTATTTCCCCATAACCGATTCCAAACCAAAACCGTAAATTCCGGTTTGGCTTGATTCCTAATCGCAGGTCTATGTGTAAGAATTAAATATCACCAGAGCATAAACCTAATTCGCCTTGCAAGATATACCGCAAAATTAATCAACTCGTTCAAAAAGGTGGATATAGCTGAATTTAAGTTTACGTAACTCTGTCAAAATTAGGAAAAAAAAAATTTAAAACATAGAATGGATCAATCGATAGAATATTTTACATGAATACATTACGTTAAGTCGAGAACAATATTAATAAACTAGGCATAGATTGGCCTGAAGGAACGAATTATGCATGAGTGGAGATAATTCGACGCTGATCCACAAGCATAGCAAAACTTAGTTCCACACCTACGAAAATAATCAAACAAGATAATTAATAATAACCAATTAACACGAAAGTTAGCTTTTAAGAAAGGTCCTCAGTTAAAAAAAACACTTTCCTAACAAAAGATTAATAAAATGATAGAAAAATACTAACCTGCACTTTATAAGCAAACAGCCATCGACTTTCTCGACGTAGTACTTGCAAGTAGGACACTTTCTCCACTGCTTATTCTTGGCCATCTGAATCAACATAGCATCTTCTTCATCGCTACTCTTCTTCTTCTTCGGGTTCCCAAATCTTTGCAGCTCTTCGCACCCAATCCCCGCGTGCCACGTCATCTTACATTGAGCGCAGAAGAGTCTGTGACAAGACGGACACTCCGTCTCCGTCACTTTAGCATAATTACCTTGATCGTCGTCCACCACCATCATCGCCGAGCAGTCTTCGAACGGACAGTAGACCTTTTCCGACGACAGGATCAAGGACTCGCACAAGGCTCTGTCCCAACGCTCGAACACGCCCTTTGGGATCAGATCTCGACACGTGTACGGCTCTATCAGGCGCGTGCAATCCACGTCAGGGCACATGATCCTCGCTGCGTTTTCTTCTACCTTGGTCGTCACGTAACGGATGGTGCACTCGGTGCAGTAGGAGTGATCGGTGCAGTTAGTGGTTCCTCGGAAGAAGTCGGAGGAAGGCTTTTCGTCCAGACAGATCATACATAACCTTCTGGATGGTTCGGCGGGTTCGTTCTCGGGTTTTATCTCCGGTTCTTCCTGCTTAACACACGTGGCGAGATTCCTTTGGGTTTGGGGATGATGGTTAATCTCAACCGTTGAAGCGATCAAGGAAGAAAACAGAGCTTCTTGGAGATGGAGCTCCGTCGCATAGTTTTTGTCGGAGATTGGGAAAACTTCGTCGTATATCGCTGGGTATGAATAGGATCTATCTAGCAAAACACCAATGTCCTTCTCTGTGCTTGACGATGATGATGATGCTAGAGAAGCAGGATCCCGTATCCTCTTCTTCTGTTTTTTTTCCCTTTGTCTTGAGTTTGATTTAGGTCATTAGGTGCATTCACGTTATATAATGGCCTTGGATATTGTTGAACTCGAAGGTAATTGCATTGGACTCGTTAGTTAAAAATATGTTGAGATGAAAGAATTTTTCCATTTTTTTTTGTTTTAAAATGTGTTTTTTTCCTTATTTACGAAGAAATCGAATATATTTAACAGTATTGCACATACCTAAATATGTTAACATTACATATTAGATTTTTTTTTCTTCCATTTTTTTGTTTGTGACGAAATATGCTAATATATTCAAACCGGCTCATTTTGTTGTAAAAAAGAGAAAATTTGGAATAGTTGGAAGTTGGAACCAAGATAGAAAAAGAAATGCACAAATATGAATCTTTACTACGCATTGCTACTATAGTTCAAACTCAACTTATTTTACTGTTATCTGTCTAACAGTTGCCTAAGCAGAATTAATCAGAGCGCACCTTTCAAGATCTTTCACAGAATTATTCAGCTCGTTCAAGCAAAAGCTGGATTGAGCATGAGTTTAAAGTTGTCATAATTAACACTAGCGATATATCTGAATTGATATGTATTTCCGTCTCATCTTTACCAATTACCATCTAGAGTTTCGCCGGGAACAAAAAGAAATGATTAAGATATATAGGCCCACAAGTAGAATGTACACTTACACAATGCTACAACACCAGAAACGAAGAAAACAATGGGCTAAGTTGCTTAACTACCTAGTATGTAAGGCCTATCTGTTCTAACTTCTAATTAAGCTAAAACGAAGTTAAATTGATCCATATTAAAACATCACCTACTTTCAGGATATCACAGGCTTTCTTAAGCTCGATTACGCTGTACCCATTTCTTCTGATGGAGGAGGAGAAGAACAGGACGACGGTGCTACAGAGATGTGTTTCGGTATGGTGCGGCGTCGTTTTAGTGTTTAGCGATGCAGATCTTCCACTAGGAATCGAATCAAATCTCACCGAGAAAATTGTATAATTGGGATTTTGCTGGTACTTAATTAATCATACTTTTTAATGCGCTTTTAAATTAATTTATGGAAACTTTTCAGTAGGGACCTCAAACATTTATCTTTCTTCGCTTATTAACCCTAACATATAAAATTTGAAAAATCCATCCATCTCGAAATTTATTATTTTTTATTTTTTCCATCTCGAAATTATTAATTGGCTCCATCTTTCAACTCTTAAAAGTAAGACATTTAAATGAAGAAAAGAGAGCTTACACTCACTTTTATTGAAACTCTATCTTACAAGTATAACATACATCAGTTGTACTTTCATTAGCAAATAGCAACAACGATACAAAATTTGTGGAAGTTTATAAAAAAAAACCTAATATTTCAACCCAAAAAAACTCATCAATTAGCACCTGTTTAATAAAGTTTTGTTTTTTTTTTACTTTTTATTACAGTTTACAGTTGATAAGACTATGAGTTAAAACAAGTCCGATGATGAAAGAGTGATCAACTTGTGACTCCACCATCATCGTCAAAACATCGTTTCCTAACTCCAAACCATTCCTCGAATGTTTTCTCTTCACTTCTGCCACTATTCTTCCCAAACTGTCCTCGATTCTTAGACTTGATCCCAGAGTTACCATCTTATAACAATATTGTTCATCGTTTCTGCACGATCCCGTTATTACTCTATACGAAGAGGATGAATCTTTACTCGGAATCTGAAAGATATTAGTTTTCACTCGGAAATATTCTAAGTTTGTTGTTGATTCAGCTGTCCCAGATGGTGATCTATAGCCTTCCCAGGTCTTGAATAATCCATATTTCTACACACACAAATAAAGAAAAAGAAATTAGTTTTAAAGTGAATAAATTTGTTATGCAAAAAAAAAAGAAAATAAAAGAAGTCGCATGAAGAAAATAAAATTGGGACGTGTGTATACCTGTCTACGTAAGGTAAACAAGACATGACCGTGTAAATCCATGAGATAAACTTCACGGCAGCTCTTAGAATTATAATTATCGACACGATAAATTATATTTCCTTTCGAATCGAACACGGTGCATCCATTTGTATTGAACACCAACGACTTCATCCAAATCGTGAAACTTTCTTTCTCCGTCGTCAAGTACGGTGAACTTGTTTCTTCTCCGGTGCCGGAGGTTGTCTGGTAGGGATGAATCTTCACCATAGTTTCCGTAGGACAGATTCGATTCTGCCAAGCTTTTGTCTCGTAAGGTCGTCGGTATATTTGCATATAATATATCTCTATCGAGACAATGATTCGATTTTTTTTTTTTTTATAAATGATTTGATTTGGTCGACACAAATGGACTAAGACTTGGGTTTATATACACAACCGATTCGACGAAGTTACTTACTTTGTTCGTTTGTGATTAGTTTAAGTCAACTTAATGATTGTCTATTAGTTTATAATTATTCAATGTTCAAAGTAATTAAGTTCTTATCACATTATTAAGACTCCACGTGTTTTAGAAGAAAGTTGGTCTCGTTATATGTGTTTAAATCTTCAATTTTTTTTTTTATAATTATTATTTGTGCATGTTATCTCGAGTTAATTATATGGTTTTCTGTTGTGTATATTGATATGTGAACAACTATATCGCTATCAAGGTCTTCTTCCACATGTTTAATGTGAAATCCTAACGACAGTATTTAGAGAAAAAAGAAGAAGAAAGATAATTTATATATAGAAATACAAGGCAAAGACCATATATATAGATATTATAGTAATTATTTAAGAGTATATAATTTATATACAATTGTGTTTGTGTATATAATATAATATATATAATGCTAAGTAGTCAATACTCAATAGTATATAATTAATGTGTATATATATATATATCTGTGTGTGATAAACAAATTTTTGTTTCTAGGAAGAAAAAATTATTAGAACTTAGAAAAAGTGAAATTCTCGTAGATAAAACAACTGTCAATAAAAACTTAAAATAGGCATTTAACATATTAACTCAGATTTCGTGCAATATAATTCTAGATATTAAATTAAATATAATCACTTTTCTTGTTGTACTTGTACACATATAGATCACACAATATCAGGAACCACCTATAAACAAATTAGTCAATGCTTAATATAGTACACCAACTGAATCATTTTTAGGCGCATTAATATCTTAATCTACATATATATTTACAGATATACATCGTCACGATAAAGTTATAACTTCTTTTTGAATTGTATCGTTAACACTATGATTAAAAGATGTATCGTCTGGTTATGTAACTGTTGTAATTATGTGATAATTAATTAAAGAAATTTAAAATTTTGTCGTCACTGTTAGCAAATGGAGTTGAAGTCGACGAAGAGTGCACTGTGTCACAGGTTTTAGGTCTTAGGCGGATAAGCGTCAGACATCATTATTCTTTTGTTTCTGTCTTAATTATATATTCTAGTTTCTTTCTTTTAATCGTGTACTAAACTATAAATTAGGTTTTAGTTTGTCCTATACACTTTAATTGAGATATCAAATTTCTGGCATGTTGATCTTTTCTCGTAGCTGACGGATTCCCGAAAATGATACAAAACAGCAAGTTGAAGTATATTAATTATTTGATGAGATAAATGAAGAAACATTTGAAAATATAAACCTAAACGAACCTGAATTAACGCTTTTGTTATACCAGGTAACAAGTTGTTATACCTTTTTTTCTAGAATTGTAATCTTGTAACCGTCTTTTAAATTGAATACCTCTTATATATAAAAAAAAGGAAAATGTTTATAGTTCACGGTTCATGGTATGGTAACACTCGTTAGAAAACAGTAATATTGACACTTTAACCTCGTGTTATTTTTTTTTCATGACGATTGCATTAGTCCAAGCGGTTCGTCGTTTTTTTTTTCTTTTTTCCTTGAACCACTAATTATATAACCTTTTGTCCCTAAGTGTGCATCATCCGTTACAAATCCAATTTAGATGACACAAACGGTCCAATATATTTAACCTTTTTGGAGGGTATTTTTTTTGCCCCTTTTTGTGCTCTTTTTGTGCCTTTTTGTGTTAGGATAAGCACCAGGTCCATATATCGATTACTGACGTAAAACATTGTGATTTTTTAAAAATAATTTTGTTAGATTAATTAAACCAATATATGATCTAGTGTATGAAGTACTTTAATTGAAGTATTAGGTAGCCTAATCTTATTTGCAAGCATATGCATTTCTCTATTTGTGTGCAAAAGGCCAATTAGTGACACATCTTAAACTATGTGTGAGTAATCCTGACTCATATTAATTATTAGAAGAACACTTTTTGGGGTCATTTTAAGAAATTGGAATGAGACACATAATATTAGCATGCTTGAGGTTGACAAAAAAAATGCTTGATATATAAATATAAACTCATCGATTTAAATTGGGAATTTGGGATGGTATATATATAGTGCTTTGTGCCTGTAGACGTAACGAAATTATAACAACAATTAAGTTAATAACAAAAAAAAAAGAAAAAAAGAAATCAAATTATTTATCAAATTTAAAAAACAACTGCTATACATAAAAAAACAAAAAAAACGTTTGACTACAGATTTTAAAAATAATAAAGTAATTTTTTTAAAAGAATAGCACATAGCATTTTCAAAACTAACTTTATGCCACTTATCCAACTCCAAACGGATTATGCACTTTGTCGTTTTCTTTGTTGTTGTCACAAATAGACCTGTTTTAAGTTGTTAAACAGATACATACAAAACAAGTTGGGCGTGTAGGCCCACTAAGTCCATGAAATTTCAAACACATCCAGACGGCCCAAAATCATGACCCAAGATATGGCAAGAAGAGGGCAATTATCAGTTATGGTCTCAATTAATTCCAAATTCCATAATTATATGATGAACGGAATTATTTTGGGTTGTCTTTGCTAAACCCCCTCTAATATGGCATCCCAACCTATTTCCTTCCAAACTTTTTACCTCATCATNTAAACTACCCAAACTATATAATGCTATTTAATTCCACATATGCAATTAAATCTGTTAAATCGCTTTTAATTTTTCAAAATTGCGTTTTGCAATTGCAATTATATAAATCAATTGACAAAAATAAAAAATCCGAAAGGAAAAAACTCAATCCAAAAATCAATTTACGATTTGCCGAGATCTACCGGCTCGGTATTTTCGTCACCGACGTTATGATGCTTCTTCTCTCGAATTTGCTGGAGCTTGCTTTATCTTCCCTCG
>OVAY01001655.1:0-18091 GCA_900406395.1 Kernera saxatilis | reverse complement strand
TGAACTTAGTGGTCGAAATCAAAATGTAAGTCTATCGTAATTGTTAAAAAACTCTATCACTAAACGAATATAGTTGTCTCGACCAAGTGCTAATTGGCTCGAGTTTTTTCACTTTTGTTTCGACAAAAACTCTTAAATTATGGGATTATGTAGATCATCTTCGAGGACGTCACTTAGTATGATGATTTCTTTGGTGTCCTTTTATTTTTGGTCATATCAAAGTGGTCTCGACCAAGTACAAATTGGTCCGAGTTTTTTAACTTTTGCCTTGACACAAATGCTTAATTTATGGGATAACGTAGGTCATCTTCACGATCGTAACTTAGTATGACCGTTTAAAATATGCACTCAACAATATCTCTATCAGTACACGAATGTAAGTCTACCGTAATTGTTTAATAACTTTGTCACTAAACGAATGTAAATCTATCGTAATTTTAAATAAATCTCTCATTCCATACAAATAACCATGCTTCTGTTGTTACACCAAATTGCACACAAAATACAGCCTTGGAGGATAGCTCCTATGCTCTCTGCTAGAATCCAAATCTGCACATATAATTAAAAGTTGTTAAATGTGCAACACCAACTCTAAATGCATTTCAATAACTCTACCAGCTCATTTTATATCTCAATATCTATGCTACAACTACACAGTAAATCTGCTACCAATATAGATATAACTAATAAATCTAATATAAAACTCTACCAACGGTTATTCAAGCAAGAAATCTATCTTCACTGTCATATACACGCTCCAAATTTGAAAACAATTTTTCCATACCTTATTTGTCTGTTTCTTAGCCGGAACTGCCTGATTCTCAACAATTCTGAAAATATCCCCCAATCATGCATTACAAAAACAAAGGGTTTCAACACTTTCGGTTTTTTTCAACAAAACCACCCAAGTTCAACTTTACAACCTCTATCTACTAACCTGATCAAAATCGTCGTCGATTAGAAGCCCATATTCGCCATCGTCAGTCGATTCATCCCGGAATCGAGACCCAGAAAATGATAACATTGAAAGACACACTTATTAGAACGGAAATTAGAACTCAACAATCATTTAAATCTCTTCTCAAGCTTCCATAATTCACACTTTTTTCACGGTCTCCGTCGGATTTCAGTTACGAGTAACCGGATTCGTCTTCTCTTCGCAGCCGCTTTCACGAGAGAGAGAGAGGAAGAGATTAGTTTTATTTTAGGTTTTCTAAAATAAAATCTTCAGTTTCCGATACTTCTAGGTTTTTTTTTTTTTTTTTTTTTTTTTAATTGATAATGGCATTAGAATGCAATTTGTTGGACTTATTAAGGTTTTAAAGTCTTTGTGAAATTTTTATGTGCTATTTGAGTAACCTATTTCTTCAACTAGCTGTTTTAATGATTTAGATATTTATATGTGCTATTTGGAGTAATTATCTCTAATATATATAAGTTAAAGATTAGAGATGAAAATAGTGAAAAGATAAGTGGGCAAATGATCTTAACTATAAATATGTATATTTCAAGGCAACTAAAAAAAAAAATTTGAGTAGATGACAGTTAATACAATTAGAGATAAGAAATGAAAATAGTGAGAAAAAGTAAGTGGACCAATGGTTTTAACTATAAATATGTGTATTCCAAGATAAAAAAAAAAACCGAATGGATGACAGCTAATAAGTAGCTGGCATTTACTATTTTAATTAAATATTAATGTGATATAATAAATTTTATAATAGTTTATAATAATAATATATATAAAATTAGAGACTAGAGATGAAAATAGTGAAAAAGATAAATGAACCAATGATCTTAACTATAAATATGTGTATTTCAAGGCAAAAAATAAAAATAAAACGAGTGGATAACAGCTAATAAAATAAGAGATTAGAAATAAAAATGATGAGAAAAAGTAAGTGGACTAGTGGTCTTAACTATAAATATTTGTATTCCAAAAAAAAATAAACGAGTGGATGCCAGCTAATAAATAGCTGGTATTTACTATTTTAATTAAATATTAATGTGATATAATAAATTTTATAGTGGATGCCAAGTAATTTTTAATTGGCATTTATTATTAATACTAATTTTTATAATTGTTACGTTTGGAAATAAATGAGCCACGATGTGTTATTACCTTATAATCTATTTAAAAGGTCATAAAATCTTTGGTTTTGAAGTGCTATTAAGAAAAAAAAATGATATCGAAAGTTTGTTAAATTATTTAGTACTGTATAGTCTCATACAATCTTTATATGGTTAATTGTAACGGCCTGACAAAAAGTATACATATATATATATATGTAACGGCCTTTGACTCGCGCAGTGACATGTCAATTTACCATATTATCCGTCTTTCGTTTGCTGCGCTCATTACTTTTCAATATTACAATTCTTCACCCAAATGTTCTCATAAATATCAGAAGAACCCCTTATGTGTTGAAGGATTCACGGATATGACACCACAAATTTATAAAGTATCCATTTCATTTAGAAAACTGAATATGAAATTAACCAAAAATGAAACGATATTTTTAGTTTTAGTGTTGATGAAAAAGTAAAAATATAATTTTTTTACACAAGATGACGTGAATCATCAAACAAGTACTGGATAATATATTATCATGTTTATGAAATCAGGTTTATTTGAGTTCAAACAAATGTTTAAAGCTTAAGTTGTGAGATAGGAATGATAGTAGGGTTTTCTTGTAATTTTCTCCAAAGAATAATAAACCCTTTGCTAAAAAGCGCTCTCTGATTCTTTTCGTCATCTTCAAAAACACACAATCTCTGTGATCGACGACTCCTCTCAGGCGAGCTCTTCAAATTCCGGTAAACGTTTCTTCTCGCTATCATGCAACATTTATGAACTTCATGCTTCTTCAGGATTGTTTCCTTCGTTTCTGTTTCTTTTTGGAGATGGGTTTAAGGAGATTAGTGAGTCTTCTCGTCTTGCCTCTTGTTTATTTCCTGTCGCTCGCCTCTGATGCAGCGTCCAGGGAAACGAAGAGGCTAAAAAATAGTTAAGCTGAGATGTGGAGACAAAGAGACGATTGTTCTTGCTCAATGAAGTTAATGTTCCATGTCTGATTAGGATTTCGATTTAGAAAGGAAACTAAGTTCCTCTTAGAACTTCAAATTGCATTCATTCAATGCTCTTATGCAAAATTTACACTTATGATGTTGTCTTGGCAGGTTTGTTGTTTGGGACACTGCTACATACATCAATTTTACTGCAGAAATGGTAATGTCACACCTTTATAATCTCTCAGATAATGTAATTCTGAATACGGGAATGATAACAATTTCACTGTTTCTTCAGGTAGACCATTCCGATGGTGATGAGTCTGATGACAATATTGACAACGATGTAAATTGGAATACGGATGATGAAATCGATAACTTCGAATTCTCTCCATCTTCTTCTCCTGTACATTCTATGTCTGAAACCTCAGTTCAACCGGTTGGAGTAAGTGCTTGTTTATGAATTCTAAAGAAAAAAACTCTAAATTGTTCCACGGTAAAACAATAATAATGTGATTTTTGATTCTGTTTTTGTGTATAACATTAGACAAACTTCGTTCATGTGGGAATCTCTGATGAGACGTTTGCTAGCTTTATTGAGATGGGATTTTCAGAAGAAATGATTGCTAAAGCAATTAAAGAAACCGATGGTGAGGCTATTTCTTCTTGTGTATTATCTGAGATATGTGTTTATGAGGTCTGTTAATCAATGAAATGTTAATAAATTTTCAGGAAATAATTCAGATCCTATGCTGATTCTTGAAACTCTCTTCAAGTATTCTGTAAGTTTCTTCTGTTGAATCTTTATACTATATGTAATTTTTATGTTTTCTCTTATGCTCACAGTCTGCTTGTATCTAATCTCATGGCATCTGTTGATATGTGTTAGACATGTAATTTTAATTTCATTCTATGTTTCTTTGTGAAGACGAGCTTTGAAGCTAGTTCTTCGAAATCTAAGGTCATAAATCAACTTATTGGGATGGGTTTTTCTGAGAAATTGGTGATAAAAGCTATACAAGAATATGGTAATAACATATCCCTTTCTTTTTTATTCAAAGAATTGGGAAATATTAATGCGGTATTTTTGAATTGTCCTTTGATAATATGCAGGAGAAGAAAATATAGACGAGATAACAAATGCACTTTTGTGTTATGCAGTAAGTAGATACTCCGAGTCCGATTATACACTGTATTTTGACATCTAAATACAAGTTTTCATGTATTAAAGGTTCCTTGTTTTGTAGGAGGCGGATAAATTGCGTGAAACAGAGAACGAGGACATCAACAATGATGATGCCAATCTTTACTCAGGTCTACCATCCTCAGATGAAGAGGTATGTTACATACTATTTTTTCCAAGTTTCAGACCGTTGCTTGGCTATAACATCTTGTATACATTCTTTTAGTTTCAATGCACTTATCGTATTTTACATTTTGTAGATGTATACATTAGAAAAAACAGAATATAACATACATTGTCTATTTTAAAAATGACAGAATGAAATAAACTCCTCCAATGAAGATGGTTTATTGCAAGCTTTGATCAAAATGAACTATCAAAGGGAAGAAGCTTCTATAGCTATAGAGAGATGTGGTAATTTCTTTCATTATACATACAATAATTTATTACTTTTCTATTTAAACATGCTAGATGATTATATGTATTTCTCTCATAGATGCATTTAGTTTCTTTGCAACTTATTCATATTTCTTCTCAAACTTTTCAGGAGAAGATGCAAGTGTGGATGAGGTCGTGGACTTCATTTTTGCTGCTCAGATGGCACGACAGTTAGATGAGTTTTATGCAGTTCCTGATGAACAAGAGGTAATAACTAAGTCTAAGTCTCTTGAAGAACCTAAGACACCCATCAAGTCTATTATGCAGCTGTTTGAAAGGTTGACCTTTTGACTGTGCGTGCAGCCAAGAATTAACAGCAAGAAGAGGCGAGCATACAATGAGCCGCCGACAAGAGGGAGAAAGCCGAACAGTGCCATGGCCAATGGTGACGAGCTCAT
This sequence comes from Kernera saxatilis, assembly GCA_900406395.1. NCBI lineage: Eukaryota > Viridiplantae > Streptophyta > Magnoliopsida > Brassicales > Brassicaceae > Kernera > Kernera saxatilis. Next base: position 13,063 of record OVAY01001655.1, on the reverse strand, counting down.
CCGTCTACCAAATCCAATGATCGGTTTTGGTGTACCTAACGAACCTGGACTTATGACGCACAGACCAGTCCCAGTTCCAGATTATGCTCATGGCCCACCCTTTTTTTACTACGAGAACGTTGCAATGGCACCTAAAGGTGTTTGGGCCAAGATATCCAGCCATTTGTATGACATCATGCCTGAATTTGTTGACTCCAAGTACTTTTGTGCCGCTGCAAGGAAGAGAGGTTATATTCACAACCTCCCAATCAAGAACAGATTTGTGATACAACCTCCACCACACTACACTATACAAGAAGCCTTTCGTTTGACACAAAAATGGTGGCCCACTTGGGATAAGAGAACCAAGTTGAACTGTTTGTTGACTTGCATCGGCAGTGCAAAGCTCACCAACAGAATACGCATGGATCTTGAGGAACATGATGGGGATCCAAATGTGCAGAAAGCTGTAGTCGACCAATGCAAAAAATGGAATCTTGTTTGGGTCGGTAAGAACAAAGTTGCCCCGCTCGATCCAGATGAGATGGAAAAGCTTCTAGGTTTCCCAAAAAATCATACTCGAGGAGGTGGTGTTAGTAGCACTGATCGCTACAAGTCTCTTGGAAACTCATTTCAGGTATAACTAAGGCTCTTTGTCAGTTCAGATTTGGTTATAAAGTCTTTGGGTCTAAACTTGTTTTCTTTTCTCTCTAGGTTGATACTGTTGCATATCACTTGTCTGTCCTTAAGCCTTTGTTCCCACAAGGAATAAACGTTCTGTCACTCTTCACGGGCATAGGCGGTGGAGAAGTTGCACTTCACCGTCTCCAAATTCAAATGAATGTAGTGGTCTCTGTTGAGATTTCACCAGTGAACCGGAACATCTTGCGGAGTTTTTGGGAGCAGACGAATCAAAAGGGGATTCTGAAAGAGTTTGCAGATGTTCAAGAGCTAGACGACCATACGATCGAGCAACTTATGGACCAGTATGGAGCATTTGATCTTGTCATAGGCGGTAGCCCTTGTAACAACCTAGCTGGAGCTAATCGTGTTAGTCGGAGCGGACTTGAAGGAGACCAATCGTCACTGTTCTACGACTATTGCCGGATTCTGGAGACTGTTCGCCACAAGGCAGCAAGAATGAGGAGATGAGTATCTCTTTTTGTAGATCACTTCTTACATGAGTTGAGTTCAAAATGATTCAAACTTGTACTTTGCAGATTCTTTTTGTGCCTCTCTGAGATATTATTGTTAAGATTACTTTTGATTTTAGTTTAGCAAGACGAAACTTTTCTCTCTAACCAAAGCAGACTCACTGGTTTGCTCCTTCTAAGATCAGTACTCATATTTTACCCAGAAAAAGAAAAAAAGTTATATGCTCATCTGAACTGGCATCTCTATAATTTCTGATTTGTCATTCATTAACAACCTTTGAATAGACATGAGGTCCAAGATTACAATAATTGATAAAGTAGAGTCCATGTGAGTTATGACAAAAGCTATGACGTCTTACTAAAATAAAGGTTTCAAAATGTCGGAATTAGGAAGTCAACTCCAATACATTCTTAACCAATAGCGTCACCTTGCAACCTTGGTTTTTGTTTTTTCCTCTCTTTTTTGCTTACTCCTCTTTTCTTTGTAATTTCCTTCTTGACTTCACCTTTCCAAAGTAAGTAACTTTGTTCCCACCATTAAAGTGGATCTTAACAAGACCATGATCGTTTTTAAGACCCAGAAGACTCTCACCTTCCTTGAGGTTGCTCCTCCTCCTCTTCCTCCTCTGATACTACACCAAATCTTCACCTCTGTTCTTTACAATGCTTTATGTTCAAAGGTACGGACTCATATCTATTTTTTTTTCCCCAGATGCATTTCGAGTAGCATAGGCCTTATGTTGATCTTAGAATTCACAAACCATATTAAAATACAATTAAGATTTCCTGTAGCTCTGATACCATGAAATAACTTTTGGAAATCTCTGTAGATCCCAAATAGATTAGGCTAAGTGATAGAAATAACTCCAATTGTATTTGTATCTAATCATAACATATTTACATCCTTAACTCAATACTTTCCATAAGATCATTGGCTGTGCAGAAGTTGGTTGCATCTGGAAGTTGAGTTCTTGATCTGAGTAGAGTTCTGTACAGAAGAGATTGATAGTGTTAGAGTTTGGTATGTACATCAGGATTTTCCGGGAACACATCATCCATAGAGGCCGGAGGTATATTAGGAGGCTTAACTCCTGGTTTTTGAATTCAACGATGCAGTCTTATTGGAAAGAGGTCTGTGCTTATGAGCTGGATTTTGCATCATTCATTGACTGATTCCTCAGAGTATTAACAGTTTTGATTTTTCCTCTGTTTCTTCTTTGGTAAAAGATTGAGGATTGTAAGATTAAGGTGTTTGATAAACTGACTGCAAAAGAAGAAAAGGTGTTGGAGATTGGTATTGGGACAGGTCCTAATATGAGATACTACGCTGCTCGTAACATGAACTTAACTCTTCTTGGGTTGGATCCAAATCCCAAAATGAAGAAGTACGCACGCAAATCCGCTGCGAAAGCAGGATTGAAACCCAAAAACTTTAGGTTCAAGCAAGGAGTAAGTTCTGGCTACTGCATCCTACATTTACATTCTGTCTTTTTTTTCATAATCCTCTGATGTTACTTCTCTTGTCTTTCACTAGGTAGGAGAAGCTATACCATTAGATGATGACTCTATGGATGCAGTCGTTGCAACACTTGTTCTATGTTCTGTCTCTGATGTCACTCAAACACTCAATGGTAATTCTTTCTTCCTTCTACACAAACATAAACTAAACCTTCTCAGGATCTTCATGGTAATTTCAGAAATAAAACGGGTGCTTAGACCAGGAGGGATTTTCATCTTCTTAGAACATGTTGCAGCAGAAGGTACATAAGCGTGTATGTATATACACACAGAACCAGAGAAAGAGAACTCTTACCATATCCAATTGCAGATGAAACCTAAAATGCTATTTTGTTGCAGAAGGATCGTTCTTCAGGCGTTTGCAGAAACTGTTGGAGCCGTTGCAGCAGAAATTTGCAGATGGATGCCATTTGACAAGAAACACGAGAGAGTGCATCTTGGAAGCTGGTTTCAGTGGCGGTGTTGAAATAGAGACGATGTCTATGTATAGCTTCCCGTGGATAACAAGACCTCATATCTATGGAGTCGCTTACAAGTAAAACTATCAATTCTTAACACTACAATGATTGGCGTTCGGAGGGTTTAGACGGATTTGATTCTGAGAAATTTATGATTTCTGTGTAGCTGAATGTTGTTTCATTAAGGAGAAAGTTTGTAAGACAAGTCTCCAATGAAGAACTCAAAAACTGATGAATGGTTTTCAATGTAGATGTGAACAGTGAGCCTCTATATGGCTTGAGCACAAACGGAGTTTAGATAATTGAGATATACAGAGTACAGCACATGAGCTTTAAGCCCAAGCCCATATCCAAGGGTTCCCAAAAGAGACTATGGCATGAATAGATATCGCATGTGACAGAATCTGGCGTTAGGTACACCAATTTCTTCATCTTTTTATTTTTTGGTCAAAAAGTTATTATTAATCTTTTTTTGTTTATTAATAATGGAAAAAACAACTTTCGAAATGGGTAACAGATGTCACACTTTTCAATCAGCAATTGCGATCTTTTTATCTTATGATAAATTATGTATATCAAAAAAGAAGCTTTACAAAAAGTTGTTGGAAAAAAGATTACAAAAATGTGTTTGTACAATGATATTAGAGACGATATTGAAACGAGTAGTGGGAGCTATAGCAATGGCGATCCTGCACTGCACATCTTGGTCACTGATCTCGGTGACCATAGATTCACAATCACCGCGAAGAACAAGAATCAGGGCATCGCGAGATTCTGTCAAAATCCAGAAGAATCTTATTGCGACAGATTCTAGCTCCTCTGGTTTGAGCTTATGTCCGTGCGGAAGAAGACATTTCCTAGGAGAATCTACGACGCCGTTTCTTCCCATCTCTCCTTCCTACGCTTCTCGATCCTCATCCTCTGCTTCTAACTCTTCGGTTGCTTCTCAACTTTCTCTCTTATTTCTCTGCTTGGTTTTCTGTTAAACCCTAGAAGAGATTTTAAAGAAGAAAAGGAGAAAGAGAGAGAGAGAGAAAGATTCTTAACCAACCTTCGATTCGAATTGTTTTGTTTGTCAAGAACCTTCGATATGATTAACTACTAAATGTAGCTAAATAGAGAGATAACGACCATATTAGAATACTCGGTCGCAAAGAGAGTATTATGCCACCTCCTCTCTTTCTGGCCCCACTCTTGCCACGTCAAACATGTCTCGTTTTGGAGTGATTTTTATTAAAATGAATTGTAGTAACATAGGATTTATCCGTTAAAAATTTCGGTTTGGTTTTTCCGGTTACGAATTTGTTTCCAACCTCTCAATTGTACATCACAAATCCCAAAACCCTTATGCCTCAAATTGTAGAAGTTGGTAGCAGTGAACTCTAGTACTAAATTGAAGAAGAGGAATGCTTATTTTTTCATCTAATTATCCATAAATCTCTTAATTACTAGGACGTCTTGAACAAATTGCGTCCTCCAAAGCCAGATTGGTATTTCGAGCTCTACGGTTGGTTTAGGACTTCAGGGATGCAAAAATATGAGAAAGAGGTTAGTGTGACTTCATGAGGATGCGTTCTTAGTTCTTACATTCCATTTTTGTGTCATCTTTCTTCTTATTTTGTCAGATTGCAGTTTACAAGACCAAACTCTTTGAAAATTTGGTGGGAAAAGCAGAAAAGGTTTTGGAGATTGGCATTGGAGCTGGTCCAAACATCAAGTACTACAATGCTATTCCAAACGTCTCTGTTCTTGGTGTGGATCCAAACCCTAAAATGGAAACTTACGCACGCAAATCCGCTATAGAAGCAGGATTGAAATCCCAAGACTTCAGATTCATTCACGCGGTAATGGCCTTTTTGTTATCTCTTAATCCTTTCAGACCTTTCCTTGCTTTTGCATCTCGCTGATGCTACATTTTCATGTCAAATCATTTGACTAGGTCGCAGAATCTATACCATTAGAAGATGCATCAGTTGACGCAGTTGTGGGAAGTCTCGTGATGTGTTCTGTCACGGATATCACTCAAACGCTCAACGGTAATCGATTACTTCCTTTAAATCGACATCTTCCTTAAGCTACATTGACTTATAAAATCGACAGAAGAAAACAATGCTCATCAAACAGTTTGGTATATAACAGAGATAAAGCGGATTCTAAGGCCAGGAGGGCTTTACCTCTTCATGGAACATGTTGCAGCTGAAGGTATGTCTTTTGACTCAAGAATCCATCAGAGTCCATTGTAGAAATGATGAAAGCTTAATCCAGGGTTTTTGTTTTTTGTTTTTTGGCTGAGCAGATGGATCGTTTCTGAGGTTGGTCCAGAATGTGTTGGATCCAGTGCAACAAGTTGTGGCCGATGGATGTCATCTAACGAGGCACACAGGAGATTACATATTAGAAGCTGGATTCAATGGAGGTGTAGATATCAACAAGGCCTCTCTTTCTAGCTTTTATCACTTAAGCCCTCATGTCTATGGAGTTGCTTATAACTAAAAAAATAAACAAGAAAATGTTCTTACATTTTCTTTGTTTGAAGACTCTGTTTCAAAACTCTGTTTTTGATTCTAAACTATATCAACTCTAATGGATTGATTCTGAGTGTTTATGATTTGATGTTTTGTAACTGAATAATGTTTCATAAGGAGGAAAAAAAATGTAAAATTAGGAGAAAGTTTGGAACTTTATCTCCTACTAATCAAAAATCGAAAAGGGTATTAAAACTTTGAAATCTTCGAAAGAGACATCGTGTAAAGAGATTTCACATGTGGATGCAATCTGGAGTACAAAGTAATATCTTCATCTTCCTCACTTTTCTGCTTTCTTTTTTTATATCAGCAATTGAGGTTTTTTCAGTCAACAATGGCGATCCTTCACTTGTCACCTTCTTCACTGATCTCGACGATAACATATTCACAACGAAGAACGATTAGGGGTTCGCGAGATTCCGTCAGAACCCGGAAGAATCTCATTACGACAGGAACTGTCTCCTCGTTCAGCTTATGTCCCTGCGGAAGAAGGCATTTCCTTGGAGCTATGACTTCGATGCCGTTTCTTCCCATCTCTTCTGGCCCCTCTGCTTCTAGCTCAACGGTTTCTTCCTTTGATTCCAGTTTGTGTTGAAGATATTTGCTTAATTTTCGCTTGATTTGAAATTGGGTTCACGGTTTATTGCATCGGAATGTCGAATTTGATCACTTGTTGATGTCGAATCCAAAAAACCCCAAATTTGTTTGACTCAAATGGTATGTTAGGGTTTTTATCTGGAACTGATGAGTGATGCATCCTCTAATCATCTAAATCTCTTTATATTAGGACGATTTGAAAAGATTTCGTCCTCCAAAGCCAGATTGGTATGAGGAGTTCTTCGCTTGGTTTATGAATACAGGAATGGAACCGTACGAGAAAGAGGTTAGTTTCTTCATGAGTTTGATGTCATTCTTTTGATCATATTATCATATATGTTCTTCTTTTGTTAGATTTCAGGTTACAAGATGAAACTCTTTGGTAATTTGGTGGGGAAAGCAGAAAAAGTTTTGGAGATTGGCATTGGAACAGGTCCAAATTTCAAGTACTACACAGCTATTCCAAACGTTTCTGTTCTTGGTGTTGATCCAAACGCTAAGATGGAAAGCTATGCTCGCAAATCCGCTGCAGAAGCAGGGTTGAAATCAGAGGATTTCAGATTCATTCACGCGGTAACTGTGTGAGATATCGATTAGTCATGTATGCCATCAATGATCCCTCTTGGCATCCCCTCCTGAAGCTACATTTGCTGTTAATTTTGCATTTAGCTTGGAGAGTCTATACCGTTAGAAGATGCATCGGTTGATGCAGTTGTGGGGACTCTCGTGCTTTGTTCTGTCACAGATGTCACTCGGACACTCAATGGTAACTTGTTCACTTCCTTTTCAAATCCAACATAGTAGCAAAAGAGAACAATGCTCATCAAACAGTTTGGTTTTCATGGTTTTATTGTAGAGATAAAACGGATTCTAAAACCAGGAGGGATTTACCTTTTCATTGAACATGTTGCAGCGGAAGGTAACTCTTTGATTCGAAATTCGTTAAGAGTCCAAATGATGAAACTAAATCCAGAGTTTGTTTTTCTTTGGTGTGAAGATGGATCATTTCTGAGGTTGGTGCAGAATGTGTTGGACCCATTGCAACAAGTTGTAGCCGATGGATGTCATCTGACGAGGCACACCGGAGAGTACATTTTAGAAGCCAGGTTCAATGGTGGTGCAGATATTAAAAAGGCCTCTCTTTCTAACTTTGCTTACATTAGCTCTCATGTCTATGGGGTTGCTTACAATTAAAAAACAGTAAAGTCTCTTAAACTCATCCAAGGTATTATGATGATGATTGTACATATTCAATGACTCTAAATGGTGCCTGTTAACTATTTTATGTAGTATCTAACATCGATATGGGTGTCATTGTTGAAGAAAACAACTATTATATACATGTAAAAAGCTTCAGTCTTGAAAATGAAACTCTGCAACGTTCGAGGTCGGGTTACATGTCCCCGAGGTGAGATAAAAGATTCCCTAGAAATCTGAAGACAGTTCTAAAGACTAAGATCTGTGATTGAAAGATCATTGTGGCCATTTTGATGATGATGACCCAAATGCATTCAACGCCTTCCTCTCTGGTCTCGTCGCTCACATACTCAACTCGCAGAGCAATCAGAGCTTCACGAGATCAAGTTCGTGTTGAAACACTAAAGAGCCAGCTTCCTTCAGGCTGTTCCTCCACTAGATTATGTTCATGTGGAAGAAAACATTTTCTTGAAGCAGCTAGACCGACGATGCCCTTTCTTCCCAACTATTCTCCTAATGCTTCGCGTTCCAAGGTGATTCTTATTTTATTTTATCTTTCTCCTAGATGCATTTTGTGTATAGGCACCAATTTGTATTTGTCTGACATGAATTTACAAGTAAAGAATGTGTCTTTTTTTTTTGGCTTAAAGACTGGTTTTTCAACGGGTTATCTCCAAATGCCGAGTTTGGTACTCTGAATGAATAGAGCACTCTGCTATATTTCTGTGAACCATTGCACTTGACATGTAGAGGAAATCTAATTGACCGAGATTTATCTGCACTAGGATGTTTCAGAAACATTTCATCCTCAGAGGCCAGATTGGTATAAGGAGCTTTTTGCTTGGTTCTTGAGCACAGGGATGCAATCTTATGAAGCAGAGGTCAGTCTTTGCGACTTAAATGCATCACTCTTTGATCCATTCTTGAGATTTTTTCTAATTATACCTTCTCACAACCCGAGTTTCTTGTTTTATGTTTGTGTTATTTGATAAGGTCGCCGATTACAAGAGGAAGCTTTTCCGTAATCTGACTGGAAAAGCAGAAAAAGTGCTGGAGATTGGTGTTGGTACAGGTCCTAATCTGAAGTACTATGCAGGTAATGAGAACGTTTGTGTTTTTGGTATGGACCCGAATCACAAAATGGAAAAGTACGCTTGTGAATCTGCTATAGAAGCCGGGCTGAAAACTGAAAACTTTAGATTCATGCAAGGAGTAAGTTGTTTGGTGAATATCTGTTGGATTGTGAGACCTCTCCTTTTACAATCACTTGATGTTACTTCTCTGTTGATCTTGTTTGTCACCAGGTAGGCGAAGCTATACCATTAGATGATGACTCTGTGGATGCAGTCGTTGCAACACTTGTTCTGTGTTCTGTCTCTGATGTCACTCAAACACTTAATGGTGATTTCTCAACTTGTAAAAATATTCACTAGCAGTCTTGCAATTTCCATAAACACATAAGAGATCTCCATTCATAATCCTTAACCGACTATTATTTTCAGAGATCAAGCGGGTTCTGAAACCAGGAGGGATTTTCTTATTCATCGAGCATGTAGCGGCTGAAGGTATCCATCCACGTTTTCACATCATAGCCCTTGAAATCAAACTGTTAGACAAATCTGAAATCCAAAAGTTTTGTTTTTTTGGGCTGTAGATGGAACTTTTTTCAGGCATGTACAAAATGTATTGGATCCATTACAGCAAGTAGTTGCAGATGGATGCCATTTAACAAGAAACACCGACTTATACATTTCGGCTGCCGGTTTCGAAGGTGGTACAGAGATCAATACGGCAGCAATCTATAGCTTCCCTTGGATAATAAGACCTCATGTCTATGGAGTTGCGTACAAGTAGATGTTGTAATTATGCAAGTAGGAGGCAAGGTAATAAAGATATATGAGCTCATTTATATTTTTTATAACATGTAACGCAAGTCTCCTATGAAAAACACCAGAATCGTGTCTCCCTTTGATACTCTGTTTTACGTTTCCTGTCTTCTTCTTCATTCTTCAAGCAAACGAGTGCAATAAGAGGGTTTAGAGAGAGGAGAGCTTAAACCTAACAACTTCTGCATACCATCTTCAAATTTTAGAACTGCTTCTATTTAGCTTCTTCTACCAAAGACCTATGTATATTGTATATATGGCAACCGTGGAAAGTTTATGCATTCTAAAATAAAATAAAGTAAAAATAAATAATCTGCAAAATAATAGTTTGATTGCCCAAAAATAATTCCTTTAGACTACACTATAAGCTATTAAACAACCAAAAAGTTCTATTTTTTTTTTCCAATTTCTAAATTTAAAAAAAATTCTGTTTCCATATCATAAGAATATACATGAAATTTGAATTTTGTTAGAGACCATCCTTATGCTTGGTTTGTAATTTCTTTTATGATTAGTGTCTACTTCTCCATACTACAGTCTACAGTACAGTGTATATATATGTGTGTGTGTTATATATGCCATGTAAATAATTTACTGTTTTTCTAATCAAGAAGTTCCGTGTCTCTAGGCCTAGAATTTCTTCGGACCAGAGATTCAAGCAGGTTAAATCAGTCTTTTCTTTGGTACCAGAACTCAAACTCGAAACCTTCTCAACTCTCCTCATTTGGATGGTCAAGTGGTAGGTCAGTTGAGCTATCGACATCGTATTACTTTATCCTCTCTTATTAATACAAATACGTGTAACTAGAGACCACACAAACAAAAATTGAAAAGAATTGACAATAAAAAAGTAAAGAGATTAAGAGGATTATCCATTGAGATAAGGAAAAAAAGCGTCGCTTCTCATAAGATATGATGTGGGGTGCAGGCTGCAGCAAAAGGAAGTAAGAACAAAAGGTTAGAAAACATGTTGCATGTTCCCAAAGTTGCACATGAGAGAGTTTCACGTCATTGTCCAAACTCTATTCTCACGAGCACCGTTTATTTTCACGTACCCAAAGGCTCCAATCTTTCTTTTTTTGTTCTCTCTTTTCCAAATTTTTCAAACGGTTTATCACGTCATTTTTTCCTTTTGTTCTTACATTTTTAAAAAAAAATATTTAAGGTCTATATATGAAAATCGTTAGTAATAGACAAATACAGACCTATCAATTCAAACAAAAAGTCGTTTTCCAAAATAAACTTACACAAAGTCATCTAAAATTCTCTTTTCTCATTATATTAGTTATAGACTCCCTACCGGAAATAACTAATAGTCGTCGAGACTCTTAACAACATATTGAAATATGAATAAAGGCCGTTTATCTATTATTAAAAAAACATATTGAAATATAATTATTTATTCTCTTATAATATAGATTGATGCCAATTTAAAGGAACAAAATGAATAACTCTTGTCAAATAATATTTCACATGAAATACCATCGTTGAGTGAATATAATTTTTAATACAATATCACCTAACGTTTTTTTCTAAACGAAAAGATAATGGTTTAACAAGTGACGATTTGATGAGAATGACTAGTTTGTGGCTCGCCCTACGAGGGAAAATACATATTATTTGTGTGGTTCTTTCTGTTCATTCAAGTGTCAAGTGTTCCACGTAGGGACCAATTTTACTTGATGTCACGTGACATGTTTGGGTTTATGTGCACAGGAAAAAGAATTTTATAGAATAAGAAATGATCGGATATTAATAAAGTGTTCTATTTTCTTTAAAATATAGATTAATAAGGCGAGTTCCACGCATTGTGCGAAATTATAGTTTATATAATAAATATGTAATATGCAATATTTTGTAACTAAATATATATATATATATATATTGTGATAAACTGTTTTAAATTAGTCTGTTAAAATTTATTTTAAGAATCAACAAAAAATACCGTAAATCAAAATTGGTCAATAAATAATTAGTTTTATTACCATTAGATTATTGTTAATTTTTTAATTAATTTGAGTTTTTTTTTTAATTTGCTACAAAGATTATAAAATGATATCATCATGATTATATAGTTTAGTATTATGTTACACCTAAATTCCAAAGTTCAAATGAATTTTAAGTAATAGACAAAAAATGAAATGTAAGAAGATCTATTTAATTGAAAGATGAATGATATTGAATCATGTTTTGATGAGATTAAAAATCTAATTGAATAACTAAATACCAATTTTAGTGAAATAATAGATAGTTTGTTTGAGTTTTGTTAATGAATATTGAGATGACACTTGGCAGCTTCTCATAATTTGAATTAGTGAAAACTTTAAAATGTTATAGTATATTTAGTGTTAAAATTGATATATTGGGTTATGATTTATAGTTTCTTTGGTCTTGATGTTTTTAATAGAAAACTTATATTTAACAGATACTAAGAAAACATCTCGTAGTTTTTCATGATCTGACAGTTAAAAAAATAGATGACACATTATAATTTTTTAGAGATTATGGTGATAAAAAAATGTAAAATATTAGAAAGTTAATATTAATTTTGTGTTAATAATCAATTTTAAAATATAGTTCATGTAATGCTAAAATTGATAAATTTGAGTTGAGATTTTGTATTTTAGTGGATCTTGTTGTTTTGGTAATTTCTCATAAATTATGTTTAGTGAGGACTTTAATATTAGAAGATTAAATACAAATTTTGATAAAATAAATGATATATGGCAGTTTCACGTTACTTGAGTTTGAGAGAATTTTAAAATATTATATAAGAAAAAAGTTAATACTAATTTTTGTTTAATGATCAAATGTAAAATATAGTTTATGTAATGCTAAAAATGATAAAATTGGGTTGAGATTTTGTATTTTAGTGGGCCTTGTTGTTTTGGCTATTTTTCATAAATTATGTTTAATGAGAACTTTAAGATATTAAAATATTAAATGCAAATTTTAATAAAATAACAGCGGTGCGAAAGATATGTTAAAAAAATTGATGACACATGATGATTTTTCAGAGATTATAATAAGAAAAAAAAGTAAAATATTAGAAAGTTATACTAAATTTGTTTTAATAATCAAATTTAAAATATAATTTATGTAATGCTAAAATAGATAAATTTGAGTTAAGATTTTGTATTTTAGTGGGTCTTTAATGTTTTGAGTGTTTCTCATCAATTATGTTTATTGAGAATTTTAAAATATTATAAGATTAAATGCAAATTTTGATAAAATAAATGATATATGGCAGCTTCTCGTGACTTGAGTTTGTGAGAATCTTAAAATCTTATATAAGAAGAAAGTTAATATTAATTTTGTTTTAATGATGTGACTTAAGTTTGAGGGAATCTTAAGATATTATATAAGAAGAAAGTTAATACTAATTTTGTTTTAATGATCAAATTTAAAATATAGTTTATGTAATGTTAAAAATGATAAATTTTATTTTAATGATCAAATTTAAAATATAGTTTATGTAATGCTAAAAATGATAAAATTGGATTGAGATTTTGTATTTTAATGGGTTTTGTTGTTTAGACTATTTTCATAACTTATGTTTACTGAGAACTTAAGATATTAAAGAATTAAATGCAAATTTAAATAAAATAAATGACAATTGTCACCTTCTCATGACTTGAGTTTTAGGAAACCTTAAAAGATTTTTTTTTAATTTGCTACAAAGATTATAAAATGAGATCATCATGATTATATAGTTTAGTATCATGTTAAACCTAAATTCTAAAGTTCAA